>JAQIVZ010000872.1:0-46825 GCA_034700945.1 Arrhopalites spinosus | reverse complement strand
AAAATTGCTTTAATAATTTCCAAGCCCGGCCGTCATTAACGACCGTGGCCCGGCCCTCCGCAGACCTGACCTGGCCCAGCCTGTCGGTGGGCATACCCTGGCAGCCTCGACGCTACGGTCCTGTCTGTGGTGGTGAGTTTAGCGAGACGATTTACATTTTTAAATATACATCGAAATATGTACAACGAGTGTGTGTGTGTGACTGAGAGAGAGAGAGAGAGAGAATTAGGACCCCATTGTTCAGGAAGAAAGAATAAACTTGGCTTAGATTTGCATGGATGACAAGTATGTATGTTCAGTCAGGAAGGATCAAAAAAATGAGACAAATAATGAAGCAATTCTTTTTCACCTCATTCCCTTTTTATTACATCAATTTCCCCTTCACTCTTTACTCTACAACACACATTTTATTTTTGTCTGTGCATTTTATTTAAAAGAAGAAGGGACTTTTGTCAACTGGACAAATGTTTGACAATAAATTTTTTATATATTAAATTCTAAAATGTCTATTATCCTTCCTTATTTGTCACCGTGGAATGAACCATCATAAAATTGATTTTGTTTGGTCTCTTTTTCCTTTCTTTGTGTCTTTTTTCGCTTTTGTATCAACCATCATTTTACACACAAAAAAATTGTTTCTCCGTAACAAACATCTACACGCTTGATGTGTCTGTGTCTGTTACATCGGAATATATTAGGAAACAATAGTGATATGATATACCTTCCTAAATTTAGGAATCTCAATTTCTATTTTTTTGTATTTTTTGTATACAAAAATAATATTTAGTTATTTAAATTGCCTAAAGTCTATAAACATTTATCTAAAATGTGGTTTACACTTAAATTGACCAATTTTTATTTAGAATGTATTTAAAGTCCCCTAAAAAATTGTTACATTTGATTTGATGATATAACAAGAGAGAGAGAGAGAGAGAGAGAGAAGGGAGACCCATAAAAATGAGAAGCGTTAAGGAACAAGCGGAACTGATTCACAAGAAAAAAAAGACGAGAGACGAGAGAATTGGCTTATCGAGGTCTCCTCGTTCGTGATTTTACTGTATAAATTGCACAATCAGGGCTCTCTCTCTCTCTCTTTATATTTTTATATATAATAAATGATTTCAAAGACAATGATTGCGTAGCTCTCAGCCAAGTTAAATAGAGAGAGCCAATGGGTGTCCTTTGGTCTTCAAATTTAATGTCTAAATCTCCTGACGCTAATTCCGGCTCTGGCTTTGACTTTGAGTATTTATGTATTATCTAATAATATAATTTTTTACATGTACGTGTATGTTATGTCATTAAACACGAAATTCTCCTTCTCTCTATTTTGACACCCAGTCTGTACAATATAGAGTATGGCCCATGGGCTAATAATAATAAACAAAAATAGAAAGAATGCATCTCAATTCTCAATTAAAGAATATTTTATATCTCTTGACACCACATAACTTTCAATCACAAATGGAGATAAGTTGTCATAATTTTAAATGCTTTATTTCCACCCTATGCTAAAATTTACATTGTACAGATATCTGTACATAGATCTCTTCGATATAATGTGTAAATTTGGTTTAGAGATGTTGATAGAGAAATAAAAGATGGCCACAAGGGAGAAACTCTTTATTGGTAATATTACAGACTCATTTAGTCTGTGAGTTACTTAAACTTTATTTACCTTGATTACTCAATGTTGGTCATTTTAGCGTATTTTTTTATATATATACAAACAGAGTAATAATAATCATACAACATTTTTGCGGAAAAAAATTCTCCAATGTATCATAATGGGGGAGAGAAACATATGAGTCGATGTGATGATGATGATTGTCTCTCCCAAGGTTCCCACAAAATGCAACTGACTCTGAGAGAGAGAGAGAGCTCAAGAACTATTCCTTCTGGCCTAACCAATAATCAGAGGAGAGAGACAAATGACTATTTATGGAAATGGGCATGAACATGGATTTCTCTCTCTCTCTCTCTCTCTCTCTCTCTGTGCAGAATGCAGCTCATTGTCCTACGAGTATCTCTTATATAATACTCATAACCAAGAGAGAGAGACAAATCTATAATCATCATCATAATCACCCTATCCACGTACACATAAAAAAAGAGATAATAAATGTGGACAATCAAAAATCATTTGAAATATTTAACCACACTCTCATCTATCTCCTCTACGTATATTTACAAGGTTCCATAAACTTTCAACTTAAAATCCATTTTATATGTATTTATCATCCACATTCCTTCTTTTACCTGGATTTTTTTTAACTAACTACAGATATGGTTGAGTTGTGCTTTAGGCACTGTACAAACAATTTATTCTGCTGATTTTGTGTCCATCATGGAAAAGAAATGGTTGTCATCAAAAAAAGAATTCAAGAGCTCATTTGACTATACGTGCCATTCACTAAAAATGTTTGTTAAATCATCTGTACAATATGGAGGCATTAGTGGTGAAGAGATGAAATGTATAAAAAAACTAAATTACCAATTTATGTACAAGCCTGACCGTACCACCAATGAATATGAATGGAAAAAAAGGTAAAATAATAATACATGAATTGACTGGCATGGTCAGGCGATTGTCAGCATGAGCATTCAACAATATATTTTATTGCTCTCATTCCCCCCATCTAAATTCATTTTCATCTTTGTATCTGTACATACATATGTACATACTATAGGCATCCAACATACTTTTCTTGTTTACTTTAAGTGGAAAGCTCTTACTCATTTTTGAATTTTGTATGGTGTCTGCATATCCTTATGCATTTTTACAATAAAAAAAATTTGTTACTGCCCTCATCTCAAAATTTATTTTCTTTATCTTTGACTCTCTTGTGTACACACACTACCTCCCGGATGCAACATAACTCACTCAATCTCATTGAGAATTTAATTCAAAAAATTTACATAATAAGATCGACCACCATTCATATTTCTTTACTGTAATCTTAGCTCTCTGATAAAGTCAAAGATATGCACAATAGGCAAAAATATTTTTGCCTTTAGGGATCACAAAAACTAGGAGTAGGGAGTAGTATAGAGATAAAACATAAAAAATTAAGTAAAAAAATTTATAAGAACAATTGGAACTTTTTTTTGGTCTGGACACAGTCATCTAATTATTCCAATGAGTCAGAGATTTTGATGGTTTTCATTGTAAAAAAAATTAATATTGTAGACAGACTGTTATTTATTGTCTTGATTCTGATTGGCTTTAAAGATTAAGTCATTTTTCTTTGTTCTTTTAACATTATTTTCTATTTTATTTTTTTAATGGGAAAAATATATTTTGGGATATTACTCCATTGAAAAATTTTAGTGTAGATTTAAAAAAATTCACAATTCAAATTTTTACTATAAAAAATCTTTTTATTTTTTATTTTAGCTGCCATTTTCATCAATAAAGAATTGAAAAAATTGTAAACATAAAAAATAGATGCACTACAAGAAAAAAAAGTTGACCATAATTAATGCAAGGGAATTGACTGCATTTTTTGGCGTTATGCATTTTTAATAAAACTGCACATTTCATAAAAAAATGGCAAAAAATGGTCATATTTTTTTTAAAAAAAATCAAAACTAAAATTAATGAAGGCTTTACCACCTGTCTAAAAAAATATCTCACATGAAACTTGTGGAGGAGGGGTAGACTAGACAAAAAAAGAAGAGATTTTTAATAAATTGAAAGCAAGAGTTGGTACAGAAAATCATTGATGAATTGGCTACGTTATTGACAATGGTCGTGGTAGAAATGTACAAGATGATTGTAGAAATTAAAGAAATAATTGTTATCATGTACATGATCTAATGGTTAACTTTTTTTAAAAAACATGAAAAAAAACAAAATGCATTTAAAATGCTTTACATCCGCTACCTTGACTTGTAAAACTACTCCAATAAACCCTGTGCACTCTAGACTGATCCAGTAAAAGAAGTAAGACAATTAATTGTGATTTTGAAATAGAATTACACGCCCTTGTTACATATAATTAGAGTGAAGAATTTTTTAAAACGATAATAATAATAATACACATAAAAAAAGTAGAATTCAGACAACAGATACTCACTTGTCTTTGTAATTATCTTGATGAAATGGAAACAAAGTACTGATAGTACCACAAATTCTTTGATACCATTCCTCCTCCATTTTTTCTTCACTATAGTTGTTCCTTATTGGAAATAATGAGAGGGCAAACCATCAAGACAAGTTTTATTGTCCCATTTTTTTGCCCATCATCAACACAGAGAGAGAGAGAGAGTCAATATTCTGTGAATAGTTTCGTGAGGAAACTTTTTTTAGAATAAATTTTTTATACTAAAAATTGAGGAATTTTATATCAGATAATTAGATTAAAACCTCTATTTTCTCTTTTTTTTGTCTACGACACGTGGCAACGATGAGCTAAAGATTTTAATCCGGATTGAGAACAAAAAAAAATGAAAGGAAATCCGACCACGATTTTCCCTATGAGTTCCATGTCTGTATACAGACAACCTTGAGAATTTGAATGATTAATTATTTAATGTAGAAATATATTAATTTTGACTTGGGAGAAGAAAAGAAATTTTAATTATTTAATTTTGTCAAAAATTAAATCATAGTAGGTTAATGACATTTAAAAAAAGTTATTTCATTAATGTCAAAGACAATTTAATAAATTTGATTAGTGGTAATATAATTTATGATCAACTAGTTTTCTTTTAATTTAGTTTCTTTTTCCTTTAACACTGTACCATTTAATAAGAAGAAGCCTTCCGTTCACCCTTCATGTCGTAATATTTTTTTGCTAATGTCTGTGGCTATTTTCACCAAATTAACTTTAATTATTGTTTTATGAGGGAAAAAAATAAATCAAAAAAAAGTTTTTATGAGATCAATTTATTCCTTTCAAGAAAACAATTACCCATCTCAATAAAATAAAAACTTTCAAGAGAGAGAGAGAAAAGTCATTGAACAGTCCCCATAAAAAAATATAGTCACTTATAAAATAAAATGAATTGTACAAAACTAAAATGACTTAATTATGTAAAGGTTGCCAACATTTTTCATTTAATATTACATTTAAAAAAACAAATAAGAAATTATACTACACAAACAATGCAGCGGCAGCAAAGCAAGAGAGATAGTTAAAACGTCAAAGGTCAATGTGAAAGCATGACAATTGGCAAAAAGAACTAACATTAAGAATCAAAATTAATTTTTAATGACTTAATATTATTATATGGAATAATGAAAGATGAGTTTTTTTTGACGACAATCTTAAATCTTACATAGTAAAATTTCACAAGAGAAGATGAACATGACAAAGACAAGATAAGGATCATAAGAAGAATAAATGAGAGTTTTGTATTGTGATTGTCAACAAAATGGTTTTCAAGTAACCAGTGGAGTACACATGTACATGTACAAAAGCCAAAGAAGAAGAAGCAAAAAAAAACTTTTCATTTTTAACAGTGAACCGTGTAATGTAGTTTAAACTTAAAAATAAAGAAAATCTTTTTTTCTTGTACATGAACAATTACATACAAAAAAAACAATTATAGTAATTACAAAGCATGTGTGTTACTCTAAAGAAATTATAATTAAAGTATCCTCCACTTCTTACAAACATTTTTCGTATCAAGAGCCACTTGCATTGTAAATATACAAGAGAGAGAGAGAGAGAGATTGGATTCAAAATAAAAATAAAATGATGAAAAAGAAAAAGAAGACAGAGTGAGGCGTTGAATTAAAAAAAAGTGCGTTAGCGTTTGCTCTACAATGAAAATCCTCAAGTTTGTTACACTTGTACACACCACACATATTCGTATATTCTTAGAGACTAAAGACTACTGTAGAAGGAGTGTAAAAGTGTGTGGTTTTCTAGTTTAGACATTTGTTTGGCTTGAGATGCGTTTTTTAAGTGTTTTAGAGAGATTTTTTATTTGGTTGAAAGATGCGAGTGTAAATGAGGAGAGTTGTCATTAAGACTCATTCATAGTTATCCAAGTATGTAACCAATGCAGAGTCTTATGGCTCAATGCAATACAATTTTATACATGTGTGTACATATATATATCTGTAGAGAAGATCAGATTTAAAGAAAAGGAAGCAAAAGATTAGGGAATTCTTTAACATTCAGAAAATGTGGAGGTCACTAAAGGTGGATATTGTACAGATAGAATGGGAGTTTGAGAAGAAAACAAGAAAATTGAGAAAGAGAGAGAGAGAGAGAGGGATGTGCTCCAGTAATAAGAAATAATTACTCTTATTTAGTGGCACATATCACTAAATGAAAATTCACTCTCTATATAATTTTATCGTAAACAACTTCTCCTTCTCAAGTCACTTGAGAGCTACATACGTAGCTATGTATGAAATTGAATTTAAACTACATTCAACCTCCTTTTCTATTTACTCGGACCACAAGAGCCAAATTATTTTACAGGTATGGGTCTATTATTTACCCCTTTTTTGTGTAGATTCTCTACAAACACCTTTTATAATAATAACTATTTTCATTTCTTTCTCTATTGAAATTTTTGGGTAAATTCAACAAAACAAAACAATTAATTCACTTTTACTATCAATTTTCAAACATTTCTCCTTTCTCGTTAAAAAACTATTGTTCAATTTAATAATAAACTACAGACACTTGAATAGTTAAATTGAATTAAATATTTTCTATAAATTTGTATTTAAATAGTAAGAAAGTTTTATTTTTTCTTGTTTGTTGTATATCTGTAATTTTAATATGTCAATAAATATCGTTAAATATTTGACTGGATGAGCGAGAGCGGTAGAGTGAATTAGGGATAATTGTGGTTAATTTATTATGCAAAATAATAATTTTGGGGATGATTTGAATAGTCAACTATTTTTTTTTCTTCACTTGATGTTCACTCATTCATTTTATTTATCCTTTTACTTTTTTCTATCCTCTCTCTCTCTCTCTCTAAATCTGTCTTCCACATAATTTGTACCATGACAAAACTACGAAGCTTGCTAAGGATTATGCAGATCAGTCAGACTATTTATTTGCACGGAGGTTTTCTGCTTGTTTGAAAATGGCAGACAACAATTAAAATTTATTCTTTGGTGTTAAAGTTAAACTCTGAGTATGAGTGTGGTTTTAAGAAAAACAAGTCTAGAATTTTATCGAGCTAATCTAACTTTAAAAAAGCAGTCAGTGTAATCTGATCAGTCAACTGTATGAGAAAAGTTGAGACGACGATTCCCAGAGTCACGATCATATTTAAGAGAGAGAGAGAGAGAATATTACAACGAACGAAAGAGACATAAAAAAATATTTTCATCCTGAATTTATTCAAAAATTTAAAAGTCGTTTTGTTAATTGTTACTTTTTCTCTAAGGAATCTCCCATTGACTCATTCAATAGCCAATTGACGGCTAAGAGGACCCTGACAAAATTTGATAGAAAGGAAATGTTTTTTTGTTTGTGTACAGAGAGAGAGAGAGAGAGAGAGAGAGAGAGAGAGAGAGAGAGACTTAACTAGAGAGTACACACTCATGTAAAAGATAATTGTCAAAGGGGGTTCAAGCATCGAAAGTATGTTAAACTTGACAAATATTTGTAGAGATTATTTTATATGTATCGTTGTATTACTGTGTATACATTATACACAGAATGAATCTTGGACAGGTGAATGTTACAGAGATTTAAAAAGTCTTTTTTTATTATTACATGCTTCCTTGCATTCCATGTCACATGTGGATGTGGTTGACGTTCATCAACATGAATGACTATTTTGTTTAAAACTATTGTCTCTATTTGTATTTTCATTATAAAAGACTTTTTCTCTATTTTCTTTCAAGAAAAGAATACAAAAACAAAACAAAAATCAAAAGTTTGACCTTTTCCATACACAAAAAAGGACAAAGTCAACTGACACTTTTGCTTTTTAAATCTTTTTTCTTTTCTTAAAAGAGAGACTTTATTTTTGTACAAGCTACAAATAATATCCTTTAATTTTAATCCTTTATTCCCTCCTTTCCGATTGTTCTTCCTGACTTGTGACTTCCTAAATTGTTTTTGACTTGTCTTGACTAAATTAGTCAACATTTTTTGACAAAAAAAAAGTTTTCTTTATTTTTTGGTGACAGTATGGATTTTTTTTAAAAGTAATTTTAAATGACACTTATTACCTCCATTATTAGCTTTATCTTACCTTGAAATTGTCTCTCTCTCTGTCATTGTAATATTGAAACAGTATAATACAAATTCTTGCTAATCATTGTTAACTCTTTGACTTGACATAAGTAAACACACAATTTCAAACTATTGTGTGTGTGTGTGTGTGTATTTAAAAATTAAATGTGCATGTGGACATGTCATGTAATAATAACTACAGAGACTGATTGTGAGTCTAACTGTTTTTAAAAACTGAAAACCTTCACGTGTTTCCGTATTATTTATTGTACATACGTAATCCATATGTACACAATGTATACATTTTGCATCACATAAAACTTACTTCATGTAACTGTTCTCTCTCTCTCTTTCTTGTCAACATTTTAAAAAAAGGAAAACTAATTTATTTAATTTTGACAATTAACTTTTAATTTCACAATTTTTTTCAGGTCATGCAACCACCATTACTAAATATGTATACCTATATCTATATATATAACATGTAGTGTAATTAAATCATTTAATAGTTGACGAGTTAACTCAAACTCTCAGTGTGCCATTTTGTATGGAGAATGGAGACTAAATTGGAGATGAAGACTAAAAATAAAATATAGAGAAGAAGAAAAACAAGGTTTTTTGCATTTTGCAGATTCTCTGTCATCTCTCTTGTACTTGTACACAAAATAATTTTATTAATAGACAAAACTTCAATGACATTCCTCCTTCCATCATTTTGTAAGAAGAAGAGAAATAAAAATGAAGACTAGTTGACAATTTGACAAAGACATTGACTTTAACTTTTATTCAACTTAACATTCAAAAAAATTAGTCAGGCATAATGATAATGATGGTGGATGAGAGGGTTGGATAAAGTGACAAAAATATTTATCATTTGTTAAATATTCTCTTCTTTTCTTTTTTTTTGTCAATGGAAAAACCCAACAATTTATTTTTAAAAGTTTGCTAAATAAAAATTCCAAGTATAGAATTCAAAAGAAATTATTTTAAATCTTTTTTTTTCTTCATGTCATCCTTCTCTACTCTACTCTATTACATGGAAGATGAATGAATTTTTATTTATAAAAAAAAGTTAATCTCTTGAATGAAAGTCATAATTATTTTGTGATGTACTGAAGTCAAATAACAAATGAATTTTTTATTCACATTAAAGTTTATTTATTTTAGTATTTTGGCTTGAGATTTTCCCTGTACATTGAACTTTGTTCATTAGAGCAAAAAAAACAATTTGTTTATGCTACTAATAAATTAGTAAATTTTGTATTGAATTTGTTGAAAATAAATTATTTGTCTTTAATTAATTGTTACCTTTCCATTCAATGGGAAGGTTAGGTAGAGTCAATGAGAGAATTGAGAGTCAAATAAATAAAATGTCTCTGGGCATACTTATTAATAATCATTTTTTTAGTACAAGAAGAAAGACAGACAATCAAATGAAATAACAAGTAGAAATTGTTAGTTAAATAATAATGGAATTTCAACACTCCATGTTGCTACAAAAAAAATGTCTATTAATATATTTATGACGATGGACGAGACGGCGATGAACGAGAGAGAGAGAGGAACAAACGGAGGGAATCATTGACAGGTAAAGTTATTTCTAGGCTCATCCTTTTTGACTTTATATTTGTAAGGTCTTTTCCTTTTTTAAACCTTTATACATAGACACATATCTTACATGAATACATTTTTCATGAATTAATTTGTCTACATCAATTTTATCTCTCTCTCTCTCTCTCTCTCTCTATTCTCCATTCCCCCAAAAAGTTTTTGCCAAGTATGACAGGGGTGTACATCATCAAATATTTAATTTATTCTCTACTGTGTATCCCCCAAAATTCTCATCTCTCTCTCTCTCTCTCTCTAGTCATAATGTATTCCCCAAAGTTTATTTTTGTAGTTTGTCATTGCGTGCAAAAAAGATTTAGTTGATCATAATGATGCGCTAATCCTTCAATTGACACAGTCGCGCCGTAGGAATTCAATGTGAGGAATTAACAATTATCATCTTCCCTCTCTGTCTCTCTCTGTGTGAAAGGGAAAATGGGAATTTTGACCGGAAATTGAATGGGTGCTAAATAAAAAAAAAGTTGGATGATGTCATACATGATGATTGAAAGTGTTAATTGTAGTGGTCATTTCCTAAAAATTAAATCACGACAGAAAACTTTTAACATAATCAAAGTATTAACTTTGTGTACTTCCTACCTCATCTTCTTCTCATCCCACACACTCTCTCTCTGTGTCTACTTCCATTGTCCTTTTGTATTTTTGTATTGCCCGTGAATTTTGAGGAGCAAGGATAAAATTAAAAATACTTTTTACATAATTTATCAACAATTGAATTGAGATACACTCATTTGTAGTAATTAAAGAAACGCCTTTTTTATGCAAAAAATTTTACAAATTCATGACCAATAAACGGATGTAAAACTACAAGAGTTAAAAAACGTCATCACAAATAAAAAAAAGTCTGGAGGATTCCATATTAAAATGACCGTGACCAAAATAGAACAAAAGACTCGCTCTTTTTTTGTCCTGGCCATCAGCCTCTTCTTCATGGAAAAGATGAGTCAGGTAAGACTTCCCACTAACTCCAACTAACAAATACACATGTACATATGTATATGTACACAGGTATGAACCGGAAAACTAATTGAAATTGTCATATTAATTTTTTCACAAGAAAAAACTCTTCCACATAAAAAACTTTTCCATAGAAAGGGACCAAATAAAGAAGAAAAATGACGACAGAAAAAAAACTTGGCGGATGCAAAGTGCGATCACACAATAATTTAACTGAACTACGTTATCATGTTAAGTCTAACTCTACCTGTACAGATACACCAAACGTAAGCGATTTCACTTGCTACTCTTGTGTGACAGTTTTTTTTGTTTAGGGAGAAGCCAAGAAAAAAAAGATGAGAAGTGTTGATAAAATAAATGAGATTAAACAGTTTGTCAAGGAGAACACATATATTATAGAAAGATAGAGATTAAAACTACAAGATAAAGACTATATCCCCATATTTAACATTAAAATTTACTATTACCATCATCATTATCATTACATATAGACAGATCACTAATAAAAATGAGAGAAGGAATTAAAATACTGAAAATCTCAAGTGGTCAGTGAAGCAGTAGACACAAAGTTGGGACTGACGCTCCACTGACCAAAAAGGTCTTGAAAATTACTCATCCACTCATCCATCCCAATAAAAAGAGATAAAAAAAGAGGATTTTTGAACGAAAGTCTATTATAATATATATATATATCTCTCTGTACACATGTATGAATAAACATGGTGGTATAATTTTTACCCTATTATTACATGACAGACTTAAGTGACGATGACTGAGGCTATTGACGTTCTTGTTCTCATTCTCATGCCAAAAAAATATTCTTATCAATTATACACAAGATTCGACTAGACTGTACAAGAGTTGAGAGACGAAGGGTCGATGAGAAAATTGTCATGTAATTCCACTGCCCCATGGGGTCCTTATTTGAACATTGTAAAGAGACGTCGATCCGTCAGATCATCACTAAGTTTTTAACTAACATAACAATAATAATTTTTTTTATCTCTTACTTTCATCAAAGTGATGACCATAACTAATAATAATTCTGTACAACAAGAGAGGGGTTGAATGTTCAAGTAGCAAAGTAGCCAATGTTTTCAAATCATTTGTGATTGTACACATTGTAATTAATACATTCTCTCTGTGTGTCTGTATAACTTTTTGTAGACGGCCATCCTCAATTAAAGATTTTTAATATTGTACATTTTGTTAAAATTGTACCTTGATTAAAATGCATTTTGTTTTTTTTTTCAACTTATTTGTACTTGTAAAATAAGAAGAAAAAATTGATTGTATTTGTCCCTATCACTTTTTTCTTGTCCTCACCTGCTCACCTCAAATCGACAGAGAATTATTCTTAATAACTCATCTCCATGTGATCGATCGGCATGTTATTAATTAAACATCATCATCTCATCACTTCATCCTCGCATTCCTCAATTTTTTTTTATATTCATCTCTCTCATTTTCATTTGGACTTGATCCTATCCCTACATTGAATGGCTTGAGGTTCTTCCATCACAGTTCATTGTAACATTGAAAATTTGGGGGGAGGGTTATTTGTCAAAAGGATATAGAGGCATTATTGGGAAACGTGATGGTCTTTACCTTTTTGTTATAATGTATTAGGGATATATATTATGATAAATATTACTACACATTAAATACTTTATGTTAGTCATTGTACAGTACTTGCTATATAATTCTTCGTGTTAGCCTTAACTTGTTAACAACACTCAACTTGTTTATTATTGATGCTTGACGTTCATTTTATTTTCATTGAACTCCGCAAAAAGCCTCTTGGCAAGAATCCGCTTAATTGTACATATAAAATTAATTTTTGACTAGTAAATATTTAACTGTAGACTTTTTCCTTCATTATTTTTACCCTTTACAAAGTTTAAACTTTAAACTTTATGAAGGAATTGTTTTTTTTTTATTTTCTTGTAATTATTTTCTTATCCCTCCTCCTCCCCCCCCCCTCTTCTTCTTCTTGTAAAGACTTTGGAATTCTTTAACTATCAGCACTTACAATTAAGGTCTAAGTCATTTATTTACACTATGACTAATAGTAATACAATATAATTGTTATATCCGTTCTCTCTCTCTCTCTATATTATATATATATAATTGTTATATTGTTTTACTTTGACTTTTTAATATATAAAATTGAAAAAAAAAGATTCTGGGTCAATGTGGAGTCTGTACTTGTTTTCCATCCTTTTGAGAATTTTTTAAAAGTTCTTTTTTTTGTTTAGTATTTTTGGTTTGTAATTTCAACGTTCGTTAATTTCACTTGTACTACTACAACTACCAAGTACATTACTTTTGGTAAACTTTATAGTGTAGCGGTCATTAATCAAATTTGTGATCAAACTCTGTGGTCTGATTAAAGGGATTTTTGTGAGGAATTTAATTTCTTTTTTTAAATTCCTTCATTATAATCAAGGCAGAAAGTATTCATTAAATATTATACATATATGTATATCATACATGTTTATATGGAAAGGGAATTAAACCCTTATATTTTACATGCTTTATATTGTTCATATTAAATTTTATTTTGATTTCAATATCTCATCATTAAATCATTTTCCTGAATAAATTATTATTTTACTGCTAACAACTAACTAGTAAAGTATACTCTTCTTGTTTTTAGTTAATTTAGTCATAAAATAGATAATAAAGTATGATTTTTTTCATGTACAGTTTTATGAACAGATAGACATGGACATGTAAGAAGGAACATGGTAAAACAATTAAGATTTAAATTAAATAATTTTTTTTTGGAAAAAACAAGAAAGATTTGGGGGAGTCATTGCTCTGATTTATATTTAAAATTTTCTTTCCTTTATTTACCAACAAATTCTAAATAAAAATGTCTAATATTTATGCGAGTGAACCCCTTTTGTCCTTATTTGTTAATTTGCGGTCAAATAAAAATTCTCCCTCTCTTTAACTAAATGTGCCGTGAGTGACATCAAAGTTATATAAAGATGATTTTTATCTGTATGTACATACAATGAATTTTGAATCAATATGGAATATGACGAGACTAGCAAAAAATTTGGTAACGGATGTCCGAGACATGAAGCCCTTGAGGGATTCAATAAATAAAGTTTTTTTTTGGTTGCAATCACTTTCTTACTATTTTCTAATATTATCGTGCATTCTATTTAAATATTATTTAAGGTAGTGGTGGTATATTTATATTTATATACAATTTTTTGGTTAATTTTACTTATGATATTAAATTAAAGGTATTATGTACCCAAATGAATATTTTCGATTTGCAATCAGTGTAAATTTCCTCAGGATTATTTATAGTTTACATTAAACAGAGTGGGTAGACACACAAAAAATGAATTGGGAAACGTGAGACCTTTCAACGATAAGTAAAAAAGTTAACTGTAATTTTCATTATCAATAAAACTGGACAGTTTGATCATTGTATCAGTAAGTTACTGATAAGAACATCTACAAAAGTACTCCTTTTTGTATAAATGTGATTTTGTTAAAAAATAATTTTATCTCTATTTAATTAATATTTTTGACATTTCTAAAATTATTCTTACTATTTTAACTATTATAAATGAGAAAAAATTGGCTTACCTCTATAATACATGTTTGAAGTCCACAATAAAAAAAAGTTTAGAGTATCGTTAGATCCATTCGATTTTGATTATTTTGTATCCAAATAAATTTTAATTTTTTTAAAAAAAGGCACAAAGTTACTTCACAATCAATATCAATCACTTGACAATCTTTATAAAAATCTTTGAAAAATGTCCAGTATCTTTTGACAGGAAAAAAGAAGCACACTATTGTTTCACAATCTGAGGAGAATTATCTTGAAAAAATTGTCTTGTTGTCAGTTCACAAATATTCGGTCATAAACTTTTTCACTGTTGCGATAATATTTATTTACAAAAAAAAATTGGGAAGATTCACAGAAAAAAGAGGAAAAGTTGTTGTTTTTTGGAAGAATGTGACAAGATAAAATATATTTAAAAAAAAAATTCTTTCGAATCTATTTTTCACTGAAATCTAATCTTGTAACACGAAAAAAAACAGACTTGTCCTATTGTTGAGTTGAAGTAATAAAAATATGGGATGTACAAGTCCACACACGTTACACACAATGATTCATAAGAAAGATGAGAGTCTTCAACCAAAAAAAGTTAGTCTCCCCCCCTTGTACAATTGTATATAGTTAAATACAATTGTAGACAATTTTTGAACCCCAGTCTTGGGTTAACCCATGACATGTGCTCCTCATCTTGGCTGTAGTCTATTGTTCCCTCCAAACTTAAAACTCTTTTTTCTCTGTCTCTGTCTTATTGTGAGGAATGTAGAGATTACTACGTGTGCTAATTATGAATTAAATTGTACCTTTTGTTTATGACCCTCTCCTCACATAAAATATTTTTGTCTATCTCAATAAAATCTTTGTATCTGTACAACAAAAACTCATGGATGATATTATGGTAGTACAGCTGTGTACAGTATACAATTTCTTGGTTTTAAGTATAGAGATGGACGTTTTTTTATCAATATAAAATATGATGAAGATAATTATTATTTTTGACTGATGGACATGCTGTCTGAACAGAATCTCTCTCTCTCTCTTTCTTCTGTCTAAACTTACTACAGCACAGAGTTTAAAATTCACAATTAGAGAGACTGTAAACTTCTGTGTTATTAGTAGAAAAGAGAAAAAAAATAGAGGATAAACTTGTCTTTTTTCAAGAGAGAACTGTTTGTGAGAGAGAGGACTAAAACGAACAGAGGATCTGTACGGATGGACGACAAGGTAAATACAAGACTCAAGAGAACTAAAAAAAAAGATATAGGTAAAGAAAGGGTTAGATCCAGATATATTAAATTATAAATATCAATCCCATACAACATACAACACAGTCTCTATACCACATAGATAGACGTCCACCGACTTGATTTCCCTTTTTTCGCAAAACATTTCATATACTAAAGCATCTCTTCATGTTCCCCATCTCTCTCTCTCTCTCTCTCTCTTACAAGAGAGCTACGGTAATATTGCAATGTGTGTGCAGGCAGGTAGGTAAATCAGCAAGTTACGCCCCAATCCTTCCATATCCATAGTCTACACCAGTGTACCTAAACTTATTATTATCCACAGGTAAGAGTGATGGAGGCCTCACCACCGTGACTCTTAAAAGAGCTTTACAAGCTCTTCAACAAAAAAATATCAGTCAATGAGTCAGTCGAGCTCTGGCTCCGGCTCTAAATAATTCCCTCTCTCTCTTGTTGTCAGGTTTGTTCATATATAGAAAATAGTACACGCTGTACTGAACACTAAAAACTTTTTTTTGCTCAATGTGAAACACCACAATTTACATTTATGAACAATATTCCTTAAATTCTCATGTCAACATTTTTTTTTCTTATTTGTAGAGTGAACACCTTATGCCATTTTTAAAAATCAATTTTTTTTACTTAACTTTTTCAACCTCTTTCTTATTATGTAACTTTAACTCATGACTCGTAACGTCAACTTATCTTGTGTATGCCATGTCTGTAATGTAAGAGCAGTACAAAAAAACATGGACAAAATTTATTACTCTTGAGACAAGAGGCAGGAAGTACTCGTGTCAATTTTTTTTGGTATTCTTGCATCACCTGGAGTATCCCATTTGTCCTATTCGTATGTGTAACAATAGATAAATAATTCTAAAAACAAAAGACTGGAGGAGAGGGGACCCTTCCCTCTCCCTTCCAGCGAGTTGTATATTTCAATTATTTATTTTTTTTGCAACAAAAAAAATGAAAAATAATTATTAATCTATTTTCAATAAACATTTTTATATTTAAAACAAACCAACCCTCATGACTTTTCATCCCTTGTACAAACATTATTTGCAGCCCTTTTTATTAAACTTTGTGTGCATATGATTCAATTTAATGGTATAAAAAAATGTTGCAGTCTTTTTTAACAATAGTCTTTATCTTTTTATTACTAAAAAAAATATTACTGTAGACTATAGTACATATAGTTAACATGTCAATTTTTTCTACAAAGATACAAATTGCATTTGCCCTCTGTGTATGTGCATACGGAACAGAAATTCCGCTCCCCTATAATTAGTATTATATTTAGAGAGAGAGAGAGAGAGAGAGAGAGAGAAGGGGGGTGAAATAAAATGTGTAACTGATAATGACCCTCAGTTGAACAACTGTTCTATTATAGTTATAACATTAGCCTAATAACATAATAAAGTATAGATTAGGCTAGTGTACAGACAGAGTGCCCAAGAGATATTTTAGAATGTTAACTTGAAGAAATTGTGTTTGTATATCTTGTCTTTTTTTTAACGATGGATGGAAATAGGAAATTGTTGTACTGCTCTTGTATAATCTTGATAAGGTCTGGGTCAATGAAATAATAAGATATATCTACAGGATATTAAGGTATGTTGGTTGTTGATGACTACCTCATTATTCATTTCTTGATAGATATTTTAATTGGTCGATCGTTGGATTAACTGAGAGGGTTCAACTCTTGTCTACATACTGTTACCATTCTTTGTTATATTTGTATGTACATACTATACGTACGAATACGATGCAAAGAAAAATTTAAGCCAACACAAAACTTGCATATTAAAATGGGTATCACTTTTACTTTTTTTTCTACGTCTAGTCCTACAGACTAAAGATACAATGAAGGTGTATCAGCCATCATGTATAATGAATCCAGGATGTATAACTAAGGTGTAGCTCTTGTGTGTATATAAATTTGTGCATTAAATAAAGACTTTTGGTCTCTTAGAAAATTTGTTGAGGGAATGACAGAAACAATGACGTTGACATGAACTAGCAAACTCCAAGTCAATTTGTCAGGTATGAAGGGAAATGGAGACGGAAATACAAAAACGGAATGACTCATATGAATCTTGTTCTTATTAATACAAAAGAATTTTTTTTTATAAATAAAAAAAACCATGAGATAGTTTTTTAAACAATATTTAAATATTTCCTGGTTTCCTGTCTCTCTCTCTTCCTCTCCTCCTTCTCCAGATACTTGTAAAGTATATATTTCGTGTAACTGTTAACATTCATGTAAGGAGGTGTCAAGTTGAAAATAATAAAATAAGAACATTATGTCTGTACAAAAAAAATATACGTAATCACTAGGGCATGAATTCTGGTATATGTGAACATTGAACAACATACACAAAAAAAATTACGGAAACAGTCTAAACCCATTTTTTGTAAAGATTAACTCTTTGACAATTAATTCGTCAGTCTTGTCGCGTCATCAAGTTCCATAGAAATCTCGCCCTTTTTTTCTTGTACTTCCTAAATTATTTTTAGATGATCAATATGCTTATAGATGAGATATCTGTATTTCTTGAGAAAAATAAATACGACACAAGTGGACTCATCACTTCCTCATTCTTCATGTCTTGTGGATGTGGAGAGGCTAGTGAATATCTGTACAGAGAAGAAAAAAAAATAGAGATGAATATAAATGTTAAGTAAGCTTCAGGGTCCTTTTCTTCACTATAATTGGTGGTACATGTACAGATACTACATAACCACACATCGAAATGTACATGACTGTAATAAAAGTACGTAGGATAATCTATCTCAAAAAATTGAGGTGTTTTCAATCCCAATTTTAAGGTACTAATAATTTCTTGTCATTTTTTACATGTACAACAGACTACAGAGATATCATTAGTCTCATAAATAAAATTCAAGTTGTAAAAAAAAACAAAAAAAAATGTCGTAATTATCTTCCAGAGAATTGTCACAACGATGTGATTCTTTTATAAGTATAAATTCGTACGAATACTTTTTTGTGTCCTTTTGTTTTTGTATGAGCCAGTACCAGTCATAGCTCAATCTCATTCTTTTTCAAAAAAGAGACAGACGACAGACAATGTAAAGCCAGCACCAATACATTACACAATAAGTTTTTGTATATGCTACAATTAATTTAAAGGTTCTTTGACTAGTCCGGAACAGTCAAGTTTTTAATAAAGGATAAAAAAACAATTTAAAAAAGTGACTGATCTTGACATAAAAAAAAGTTAATTTATTGTTGTCTTGCGTTTTAACATTTAAATCCTGACTTTAGAGGCTCTAAAACTCAGGAAGGAATTGGATAAGACATTTTAATATAAAAAAATTTGTGTAAAATGAATAACCAAATTTAATTGGAAAATGATAAAGTGATGTTGTACACACACACACAGTGAGAGTAGTTAAAATTTAATAGTGATGTAAATGTGAGGGCTCTCTGTTTTTTCATCATTGGAGTTAGTCATTTAGTTAAAAACTGAAACTGAGTTTCCGCATTGCCTCTGGGGGACTCTTTTTTTGTTGGGCTGATATGTATGGGAGTAGAGTAGGGATGTATCAGTTGAAGCATGTAAATTGTAATACATCAATTTGTACTCTTGTTACTTATAATGAAGAATTTAACGGTGGAACTTATTAATGTCGACACGGAAATCGAGAGAGTAAGTCAGCACTTTAATGCTTGAGCTTTAACAGTCATCTCTCTCTCTCTCTGTCTTCTCAATCTCTGTGTACATTTTGACAAGTCTTTTTTTTCAAGGATAGTTCAATTTACTCACTTCACTCTCTTTCATACATAAGGCTGAGAGAGAGAGGTGTACACAGTTTGTTGATTACAATTTACAAAATCTTATTATTAGATGCTTGAACAGTTAATAATAACATTTTCTTCAATTAAAATAATGTCCATATACGACATTCCTCAATTTAGTGTTGCTAAATTACGGAATTCTCATCGGAAATATTTTAAGTATAAAATAGAACATGAATAAATAAATAAATTTTTAATACAATTATATTTTTTTATCTAATTTTATTCTATATTTGTAATCTTGATGGGAAGCAAAATCGTCCATGTTTTTAATTTTTTAATATTAACTTTCACTCATGTCAGCAATTCAAAATATTTTGAAAAAGAGCCAAAAAGTCCTAGGACAAAAGTTTGAGTGTTGAGATGAAACAAAATATGAAAAATGACATCATTTATGACCACAAGGGAAAGAATATGATTATGTTTATGAGAAAAAGAAGATGCATTTTAATAAAAAGAATTATCTATTATATAATAAATGTAGGGGTAGGTCGAGTTAACAGTTAACTACATGTCATAGTTTTAAAATTGTGTGTGTATAATACTTTAGTATTCATGAGGGATACGCTTTGTCCATCAAATTTTCCACATTTTTTGTCATTTCCATATAAAATAATATCATTAAAATTGGACACCTTGTATTTTTGTGCAGGTTGGGGAACACATGTCATTTTAGTAGACAAAAAAAGAGATGAAAATATTTCGTCACTTTTAACTTCCATATGACATAAAATCTCATGTCACAGTTGGGTACAAAAAAAACCTCAAAAAGTCATGAGCATTGAATGAATCAAATTGTATGTATCAGATTCAGCACAACATAAAAAATCATTATCCAAATGATGATCCATTATCCAAAATACATGAGTCATGTCCACAATTAAAGTTTTTGTTTAAAATGTAACACCCAAATGAGAATATATGCGTGTATGAAAATTCTTCATGTCTTGTACATTAAAAATTTAGTAAAAATAGATAATATTATGTTCAAGCCCACTCTCATCAACTTATAAGGGAGTTATGAATTGTATAATAATTGTGTAGAGATAGACTGGATGTAATAAAGAGAAAAAAATTGTGGAAATTCTACATTTAAAAACTTTTATGATGGAATCCTCACACTCTCTCTCTCTCTAGTTAGTTAAATTGGTGGGTTGATACATTTGAATATAATCTTTTTGTAACTAAAGTGTCCACAAAATGTTGGTCTTTATGAACACACGTCTCTCATCTTTTGTGTGTCTCGCACTCACAGCCTTCAAACATTCATGTGGTTCTCTGTCTGTACATATAGTCAAGGAGCTGACGTCGACCTGCGACCAGAGAAATTAAGACTAACCCCATGATTACGTGATTTTTTATTTTTTCAACTTTTTTGTCTAACTTGTGAGTTGTGAGCACTACTTTTTCTAAGAATGTAAACCACGGTCACTATTATGCTTGTCACAATTTATGGCAGTCAAAAATATCCAAATGGCTAATTATCATTATTTTTCTCCATTCACTATTATCACATTTAGTAGTACAAGTTCACTTTTTTGACGAAATCTCTAGACACACAAAATCAAGTAACCTTGAAAATATCAAGAGTTAAATTTATTCTTCAAATTATTTGTGTCCAGGATGATGACCTAAATAAAAAAATCCATTTTTTGTTTCCAACAAAAAAATAATAATAAAATTGTAAGACAAGTTCAAAATATTCTCAAGGTCAAAAAACGTTTTTCATGACTTGACTTGGACAATGCCCAAATTTGGGTCAATTAATGTTTACAAAAAATTGTAAAATTAAAAATTTTGAATGACATTCCAATCCCATAAAATTGACAGGAATTCGAACAAAAGTCAAAAGTCTTGTACGAGTTATATAAAAAATCATTAGACAAAAAAAATGTTCTTTTTTTCAAGTTTAATTACAAAATTAAAACTTAACTCTAATTTAATGGGACAAGACACTATGCAACTCCTGAGCTCTCCATTAAATATGTAAATTAACTTTTTTTCTAAACTGACCATCAGGAAATGAGATTTAATTTTTACATGTCGACACCTCTCTCTCTCTCAATCTGCAGGCTGTAGACTGCTCACTTTTTCTGAAATGATTGGATAAAAAAAGTAAACTAAAAAAAGGAGTGACCATACAAAAATGTCTGTACATATGTATCTCCAATACTTTTAATATGTCTGTACAGTAAACAGTATACAAATTACAAAGTATTAATTAATTGAAAAGTTAAAAATTATGATACTTGCACGATACCTTCTATCACTATAATCCTTGTAAGAGTGGACAGACAAAAAATATGTTTATACAATTTATTTACAATATAACACACAAAAAAAGTAATATGATCCACTCACGAACCATGTAAAAAAACAGACTTAACAAAGGAAGGATACCTATCCATCCATATTATTAACATTGACTGTACACACAATATAAATGTCAGTTAGGAACAACGGATGTAATTGTATTAGCTAATTGCCGTTGAACTTGGTGTAAGATAAACAAGAAACAAAATGAAAAATTGTAAAATATTTTAACATCAATCTGATTATCATGCTCTCTCTCTCATGATCTTCCACTCTGCTCCGTTTTCCTTTTTTTTTGTTGAACGAAGGACCTTTTTGCTCTCAATTGGACTCAACAATTATATTATTAATGTATATGACGAACCAATGTAAAAGATTAGAATAATGAAATAAGGAGAGTAAAAAAGAAGAAAATAATTGTCAAGAAAATAAAAGAGATGAGGGTGCTAATTAAACCGTCGCACGTTCACCAAATTATGACTTTGGTCGTGAGTCGACTGTCGACTCTGAACTTTTGCATCATACACAATAAAAAAAAGACAACCACAATCACAAACAAACAACAAAGAGACAACAACAAACAAACATGATGACTATGTGACGTTAGAGGAGGTAACACAAAAAAAACATGTGTACAGACAGAGAGATACAAATTTGCATCATCACCATACGGTCAAGTCCCTCCATTTCATTCATTGTACAGATACGAGAGTACACATGAAAATCTTTATGAGCGTCTCTATGCACTTTGTCATATTTTTACATGTCTCAAGTTGACTTTGAAAGAATATTGTCACATTGTATGAACTCACGTATAAAAAAGCAGAAGGTTGGTTTCTACGTAGTGTATGACCTCCATGTGCGTAAAAAAGAGAGACTCTTTTTTTTTATTTTTGTATAAAATGATCATCATCATGTTTTACCATTATTTTCATCAGTTGAACTTGGCCAAGAATCTTTTTTTTTACTCTTGCTAAATCATTTCCATTTTTAAGACTTGAATCTTGATGGACTGTAGACATGCTCATCGTACACAGATAGTAGAGAATGAGGTTTTTTAGAAATAAAATGTTTTCAAAATAATTTTCATTTTTGTCAGCGTATTTTTATTTTCTTTTTTTAAAATGACAAATATTTTTTTTGTAGCATAGCATACATTACATGTATTTCAGGTTTTAACAAATAAATAAAAAAACGTTCGCAAACTATTCGCATTTCTAGCCATACACGATCTATAGTTAAGTTTATATTGTTAAAATTCGTGAAATATATTTTTTTGTAAAACTACAATTCTATCTGTAATTTATTACAGTGTAGACGTGCTTGCATTATATAGGGATTAAATGCAAAAAAATTGTTTTTTTGAAAAATGTTCAAGTCAAAAATTCTAGTTTTGTTGGCTCTTGCTCTTGTTATAATTATTACAGTATTTGTTTTCATTTTGATAAATTACTGATATAATTTATAATTATGTTGTATATAAATATAATTTAATTGTGTGTGTATAAATATAAATGCATAGTATTGAATCACAATGGAGGTTGCTTCAAAATATTATATATAATATGTATATATATCATATTTAAAAATTACAAGACACAAAAAAAAGAATGTAAACCCCAAAAGAAAGTAACCCATTTCTTTTTTTTGTCTCATAAAAAGACACATTATTTTACCTTAATGTATAATGTGTGATGTTTTTGTGCCTTTAATTTTAGTGCATTACAGTAAGAGAAAAAGGTATTTAGTAAAACTTGTCGTTGTCACTTTTGTCTTTTTAATTTGCCTTTTTTTTACTTATCTCCGAGACACATCATGATCCTATTTAAAATATTATTAAAGTAATGAGTAATCCTCAAGACTAAAATGGTCACTTCATTATCATTCATATTGATCAGACATCAACATCATCATTTCACAAAGTAAATCCTCTGCACGTTTAAAATTATACACACAAAAAAGTTAACACGCACCCAGACGTAACATTTAGCATAACACACATAAACTTTGACATTTTTGACACTTTATTGGACGTTTACGCATCATATTTTTTTAAAAAAGGCCTTTTTAAACTTTTTTAAATTAACTATAATTTACGTGCAGAGAGACTATAAATTAAATGTAATTAATTTAAATAAATATGACACCTTTCCTGGAAGCCTCTTGCAAATATTGAATTTTTTTGATTAATAATTAAGATTATAACAATACGATTATTACAGTTTAACATGTGTGTATCTGTATTATTAACATTACATTTAGATTTAAAATTTTTTCTTTGAATCATAAATTCGGTTCATTTCTTCTCCTTAAATATTGTAATCACAATTACTACGAATGTTGAGTTTATTTTTCTTAGGTCATTAATGTTACATTAAATATATTTATTTATATAAAACTGTATTAAATTAAGGTTTTTTTGGTTTTGTAAAATAACTGTGGTATTTTGTATTGTACATGTCATATGTACAAATATTGGTTTTGATATATAAAAAAAGTTCATTGAAGAGAGATATTAATTAATGTGGCACGAACAAAAAAAACAATGACGAAATAGTAAATTGTATACTAGAAACAAGAATTTATAATAAATAATTTAATTTAATTAAAGTCAAACTAGCACACCGGATGTTATAGAGCCTCCGTAAATATTTTCTCCAGCGTGCACCACCGAGGAACTTTCTCCGTCTGACATCATGGCTGGACTACCCATCCCTCTTAAGTCTCTGTTTTTGTTTAAAAAAGAAGATAATTAATTAATAATTAATTAACCTTAATTTAACATAGAAAAAACCACACGACAATTAATATAAAAACGTTTTTTCTACCTTATTCGTTATAACCATACACATTATAAACTTCGTATCTAATTAAATTGTAATTAAATATTTTTTTATGTTCATAAATAAATAGAGAGATTTATCCATTCAAGAGAGCAGCAAGAATCAAAAGATTAATTTTAATTAAAAAGTTGTATTAAATATTATTTAATTAATGAAGTTAGGCTTGACTTACTCATGTTCTGTTCCAGCTTCATCATGGCCTTCTGGAACAGGAGAGATGGGGGAGTCGATTGATCTTCCCACGGAGAGCTGATAGGGACGGGGTGTACTGTGGCCAGTTGGAGGACTCATTTGAGGTGGTAGCATACCACTGAGATCATTCACTGGTTCTGTAATTAAATTAAATTAATGAGTCACAAAAATTCTCTTAATTAAATAATTTATCCTCTAACTACCTTGATACATGTAGGGTAATTTGTCTCCATATTTGAGTTCAGATCCATGACCCATATGAAGATTCTCAGATGAATTGAGAACTTTATGGCTGACATACTCTTGAGGTGCTGCAACTGCGTTGGACATATTAATTATTGGATTTTCATTATCTGACCCGGAACTTCTTCCACCCACTTGAGGTCTTAAATCTAAAAATACGGAAATGACAGACCAAAGGAAGAAGTATACATACATAAAATGTATTTTATATATGTACAGAATAATTTACAGTTAATTTAAATTAATTAACAAAATACAATCCATAACCCTCTCATCCAAATTGAAAAAAAATTAACCAAAGCAAATAAATTTACATTCATACTCAAATTATATTAATGTAGGTACTCATGTAAAAAAATAGTAAAAGAGAAATTGAAAGCATAATTAAATTAGCACAGTTAATTAAAAGAAGAAGAATTAAGAATTTTACTATTAGAAAAATCCCGGTAGGTAGTACTACTCGCAGAAATATTAGCAGTCCAATTAGTTGAGTAAAGTCTGGGTAAAGCAGGTAATTTGGCTGTTGGAACATTCAACGTTGACAAAGAGGCTGACACATGTTTCCGTGTAGGTGATGGAGTGACTAAGCCTTTTATCAAGCGATAATTACCATAGCCGTTTAATACTACAATTAAATATCCCCCCCCCCAGAAAAAGAACCATTATTACTTAATATCCCCCCCCCAAAATATTCATTAACACTTTCAAAGCCATTTTAATATTAATTTGCATATTCACTCTAATCTCTTTCAATTGAGAATTTACATTATTTTTAGCAAGGTTTTTTTATTCCTACATTTTTCTTTTGTTATTGAAAAAAATGTAGTTGAAAGGGAAAATTTGAAGAAAGAAATTAGTTTTGCAGAGGTGGTACATGGTACATTAAATTGTACACTTAAAAAGAGAGTAGAATTTTTTGTGTATTTGTTCTTGTTTATTGTTTCTTGATAATAACTTACCAAGTGTTGCATTACGAATAGCATGTCCATTTCCTGCATTCTCATCCTCATCATCAGATGAATGGGATGAAGCCAACTCAAGCGTGTGAGCTCCATCAGAACTTTGTTCCTCCTCATCCGAGTTGTCACCCCGTTTCCGTCCTCGTTTTGTATAAGACTTACGAATCGAGTCGATAGTGTCATTGCCTACTCAATAGATAAAAAAAACAATCAAATTATCTAACTATTAGTTTATCACTGTAATTTGTTGGCCTTGACCCATCTTAGACTGTGTGTGTGTGTGTACACATAATAACGACGCGACTTTGGTTGATACGCTGAGTGAGTCTGTGACCCTCTCAGTTTTCAAGGAACACCTTGTCTCAACATGTACATATTTATCCGCACTGTTGATTTCTCTTATATTCTACAATATGTACATTGTATGTACATAAATATAATATAAACACTGCCTTGTTTTATGAATGACTGCAACTGCATTAACTTTTCCTTCAATTTACACTGTCAATGTTTTTCCTCCACAATTTTGTATGGTAACAACAAGACAAGGGAACTTGAAAAGATGTAAAGAATGAGACAAGTTTTGTGTGTGTGCAGCATGAAATTCAAATAGAGTGACTAAAAATATAAATTCCTAATGTAATTTTCTCAAGCTTAAAATTTTTGTTAAATGAAAATGAAAAACTGTATTTTTATGTGTGTATATGTGTACTCATGCTCATTATTTAAATATTTAATTTGGATTTGAAGATAAATATTTTATTGTAATTTTTTAAAAAAAGTTAACAAACCTTTGTTAAAACGTCCTCCTTCACCAATATTTGGAGTTCCACCATAAGTATGGAAGCCATCACTTCTATAAGGACTACTACTTGTCTTTGTTGTCGATCGGGATGTGGTCGACGCTGTTGAAATGCCCATGGATCGTGGACCCAAAAACATTTCTCTTCTGAGATCATCACTCCGTAGCCCTGTGTCACTCCGATACGCAAGGGCTGACCGCTGTGACAAGCAAGAAAAAGCAAAAAAAAGTTAAATAAATTTTTTTCAAAGCTTTTTTGCATGCTTGAGTTCTGATTAAACTCCCTCCCCCTCCCCTTCCCGCTCCTTTCATTGCACAATGAGAAAAAAATGCAAACAAGAGGTGAGATAATTGATGATTGTACATACTACCGAAATATTAGATGGTTGAGAGTCAGTCCCCCGGAATAAATTTCCAGCCCTTATGTACAAACTTTCTTTGACCCTTTGGTTGAGAATACAATAGCCCAGTGCTATGTAGAGACTGAGAATGGTCACCGAAGCGGAAATGGAGTATTGCCATATGGGGGGACGTTCATTGGCTCCAAGGAGAGAGAGAGCCCATACCATACCACAGATTGGAAGTAAAGTGAGATCCATCCATAAAAGAGTTCTGTGACAAAAGAAATGAGAGGGGGGTATATTTATACATGTATTACGGTATAAAGAAATCAATGGCTATATAAGCAGCTACAGATAATAAAAAAAGACTGGGGGCATTAATGATTTTTCAAGGCTAGTTGAATGCGACCAATTTATTACCTCATGTTTCCGGAATCAACCACATTATCTTTGAGTGAGAATGCTGCACGAACTGCAATTAAAAATGTGGCTAATGTACAGACAACCGCCAACAAAATGGGTCCCACCATCCCCCATACAATCCCTTCGTAGAGAGACAGCCAACAACTGGAAAAGATGAACAAGTTATTATTAGAATTAGACTTGAATGTACAGACATAAAAAAGAAGCATTTTTTATAATCAATTGATAAATAAAGAATTGATGACGACTTTTTTTTAAAAAAAAAAAGAAAAACTCACAAAAATTTGTTGCCGTAATGATGAGCACGAACTCCAAGACTCAAAGCCACACATAAAAGAGGGAAGGCATAGCCAAGAGCAAAATAGAAGAGGGCTGAGCCATGATTAACATCCCTAACTTCAGTGAACATTCTTCGAAGATGAAGAGACGAAGAGAAGAGCCAAGCAAAAGTGGACAACCAAAAGAAATGAAGACCAATGGCCACAGAACGACATGGAATGTCATTTTGAACAAGAAATAATCGTAATTTCAAGCCCACAATGTAGAGTAGAAGAGAGCAAAAAATACTCAAGAGTAAATGTTTATGAATGGTATTTGTAATGGTGGCTGGGACAGGTCCTTTGAGAAGACCGAGAGCAATTAAGGCTCCAAAAATGAGGATGAGAGCCAAGGTAAAAGCCACATAAGTAATTATGTCTTCTAATAGAGCTGGTCTTGGGACATCATTAATTTCATTGTTTTCAATTAAAAGAGCATACGTGGACAGATGCCAACAAGTACAGTTCACTGTCATAAGATTCCCAACTTTGGCTACATAAACTTCTTCCACTTGTGTGATACATGGCCTTGTTGTCCACCCTCCAGGACTTAAGACTCCACTTGTACTCACATGAGACTCTTCCCATAAAACACATTGGGGATTACTTGAGTCCACGTATTTTCCATAGATTTCATATGAAATACGAATTGGACTTGATTGTCGACCTGTTTGGAGACCAAGACGAGAGGCCAATATGGACAATGTTATGATTGGAGGATTGGCTACAAGTTCTGAATTAAATCGACGATTTACATCACTTTGAAACATTTTTGGGAGGACATCCCATAAACTGTAGTACTCCATGTAACCCACCACTGCATTCCCTGCCATATCTATAAACAAAGAGAGAGAGAGAGAACATAAAAAATGATTATTGATTGACGTTTTATTATCTCTATCAGTATGTACTAGCTCAACCTGTTTACTTATCTTTTTTAGTCATCTCATTTCAATAACTTGTACATTTACAACTAGTAACAAATACTCTAAAAAGATTAAGAAAAGATTTTGACTTGTTCACCTTTTTCATCATTTAATCCGAGGATTTCAAGTGGAATAATTATTTTGGCTTTGCTTGAGTAACGACGTGGATCCATTATAATGTTGTCATATTTTGGAAACCGGATTGCTCTCTTGGTCACTGTACTTGTTTCGTATAAATCGTAGCTGGATTGAATGGCCATATTTTCATAATTCTTTTTGTCTTCATTGTCCCATGTTAGTTCTATTGTGTCCAGTCCTAGAACTAAAGATTAAATAAAATTTAATATTTATTTATTCTTAATATTTTATCAGACATTTTTACATCAATTTTTTTTAAAAAGAATTTTGTAAAATTCTTTACTCAAATTTGACGTGATTATTTCAAATGGTTTGGTAAAAGTATCTTCTTGATTGACAACTAAATGAGATAAATATTTGTCCATTTGTTTCATCAAAGTTTGAGAGCCTGATCCGTGAATTCTTAACACTCGTTGCCATTCTCGAGCGTACTCTTTTGATGTCACTTTTCCGGTCGTCATGATGAGATTCTAATACAAAAAATAGGATTAATTTAATTTTCCACTTTAATTTAGTATTTTAGATAAAATAGAAGAATTTATTTTACATTAATAAAGTTTTTGTCCTGCCGATGACTTAAATTGAGTCCCTTTTGTTGAGTCTCATGTTGAATCAAATTGATGAGGAGACGGAGACTGAGCCACAAATCATTTCCGTAAAGATGAGTGGAGACGTTTAATGCTTTGAAGAGATCAGCAGCCAATTTGATGGAGAGGAGAGGTGTCAGAGTGAGTTCACCAGAGTCGAGTTGAGCGACAATGTTTAGAAGGGAGATAAATGAGGTGGATGTACAATTAAAGAGATCTGGCAGACCCCATCCTTCTGGTGAAGTACATTCCCTAATAATAAACAATAATTAATATCTTTTTAAACATTAATTAATTATAAATATTTACCTTGTGGCAAGACCAATGGCCCGGGCGGGGCAGTCATGGACAGAGACGGTGGAGAATTTTGCTCTTGGCCACCAAATGTCATGATTGAATGACCTGGGACATCCATCGTAGACAACTGTGGACAATAAATTTAAGTAAATTTTGATGCTCAAAATATTTATCAATTAATAAAATTTAAATTAAAAAAAATTAATTGTATTCTCACCTTCACATCCCCGTAGAGTAACTTCGGCAAATCTAGAAATTAGACAAGTAATTTTATTAATTTTATGTACTGAGCCTTGCATAATTAAAATATTTAAAAAACATACGGATTTGAGCACGTGTCACAACGAGTTCCAGCTACTCCATTTCTGCATCCACTGTAAAATTATTTAACAAATTAATTAATTTGATCAAAAATATTTCAAATAGAGACATTAGAGAAATAAACTAACCATTTGCCAGTGTGCAAATCACAACTCTTGCTTAAAGACCCAACACTGTAGCACATGCAATCAATACATGAATTGTCCTTCTCGTAATGATACTCCTACAAATTAAAGTTAAATAATTAAATCCTTTCCATAAAAATTGTAAAACAATTTTACTAAATTAATTACCTTGCATTTACACTGTCCATTTTGTTTATTACAATCAGGACTAAAATTCTTTTCAGCTGGACAGGCACAAGGACCACAAAGGGGCCATCCCCACCAAGTTGAGGGACATGACAAATCCATAATTTCTTCACAATTATTCCCTCTAAAATACTTGTCACATTTACATTTATATCCTCGACTAGTCGTCAAATCCAAGACACAAGTTCCATTATTTTTACATGGTCTCAAGTCACAAATGGATGCACAATGTTCCCCTATTTAAAAAACAATCAATTTTGTAGACAAAAAATATTTTATTGATTTTTTTGTAAAGGAAAATAAAACATACCAACATAACCAGCATCACATTTACAAATATGTTGACCAGCTTCTTCAATACAAGTTGACCTCGGTGGACAGACAGCACTTAGACAAGCCGTGGCTAGACTACAACCTTCATTAATAAATTTTTCACCACTAGGCTTTCGATGATAATTTTTAGAACTGCCGACACGAACATCTTGAACACATCCCGTGAAAGAATCTCCCAAACCACCAATGACGACTTGACTCACAAACAACCCTTGAACTTTAGCCTCCAACGGTACAGTGATTTCATGTTGACCAAAGTCAAGAGAAAACCAAATCTCAGCTGTCATCCATTTCACTTCAATATTATGCCAATAGCCATCATTCAAACGAGGGACAGTAATGGGAATATCCTTTCCTTCAAGAGTAAATGTGAATAATCCATTGTCCAATCGTAATTGAAGAGTCTCATTATTACTCAGCCTAATCAACATGACATTCCCTGATCGATGTAAACTTCGGAGAGAGACTGAATTAAACCATGGAAATTGAATTGGACGTAATTGTGGTGTAAATTCAAGATAACTGCTCTCATCCCTTAAATTCCACACTGGTTTTGCATCCTCAGAACAATCTTTACTGCCCCATCCATCCAAACATTGACAACGATAAGTTCCCCAACCGTCCAAACATTTTCCACCATTTTTGCAAGTTTTGACAAGACAATAATTTTTCTTTTCCGGACATCCCTGGGCTGTTCCATGTTCCATTACGTAACTACAAAAATAAATAAATAAATAAAATGATTATACTAATACTAAATTATTTTATAGAAATAAAAATTTAAAAAAGATTTACTTGTTTAAATCCAAAAATTTGTGGTCAATATGAACATCCTTGACACAACCCAAAAAATCATGAGTCTCAATTTGAAAAGAAGAAGTTGGAGCTGGTAGCCCTCCAATGTACATGGGTCCAGTTAAATCCAAAAATCGTTGACAAGACTCAGTAAGAAGATTACATCGACTTTCCAATTCAGTGGAGGCAGTTCCAGCACAACTTTTGTCTTTAGGGAATTCTTCCCCATGTTCCAATGTAATAATAACATCACAATTGTCTACACTCAGAGTGGCTGTTTTATTGAAATAGGAGAGTTGAACTGAGTGCCATAATCCATCTGAAACCACTTTCCCTGTACTCACATGTGTCACGTTATTCGTGGATCCCAGTGAAAAACTAAATCTTAGAGTAGAATTCAAAATTTCCAAAGCAATAAAATCAAATCTTTCATTGTATCGTCCATTGTACAGAAGAAGTCCATTTCTTTGTTGGGTGGCAAACCCAAGTCCAATATTCAGTCTATAACGATTCTTGAGACCAGGGAAAGTGAGAAAAGAACCACGAGAGAAACTTCGAGCTGTCAACTCACATAATTGATTCACGTAGTCTCCCCTTGTACAATTTTGGCAGAGAAATCCACCCCGTACACGAGGAGTACATAAACTACCCCGACTACATATGTTGGGTTGACATGTATCTAATTCCAATTGTATCTCACATTGTGGTCCCGTAAATTCTGGTGGGCAGACACAAGAGTAGCCCCTCTCTTTTCGGAAACAAGTCCCTCCATTCCGGCATGGGGAGGAGAAACAAACTGTAATAAAAATAAATTATACATTAAATCTCACCCTGTACATTTATTTAAAAAAAACATTTTATTTTATTTACTATTTATGTAGTCAAACAAAAAATAACTTACGATTTATCTCTGCGTCACATAAATAATGCTCTCGAAGTCCCCTGTAAAAATAAAAATAAAATGTAAAATTCTATTTTCTCTTTATTTTAAGACTAAAAAAAGTTTTTTTTAGTAAAATACAAAGAAAAAAACAAGGTGAGAATAAAAAAAAAAGAATTTACGTGAATCCTTTGGGGCATCTACAAGCAAATGTTTGCCATGGATAGACTGATCTGAATAGCATACAGTCTGTAGCGACAAAATTGGAGACATTACGGAATTTCAAAATTGTTAAACATTCTTCAAAGTTCAAACACGGTTCGAGAAGGCATAGGTCATCACTGAATGGTAGAATCTATAAAAGGAAGAAAAATGTGTGGAAATGTGTGATAACAAGAGAGAGAGAGAGAAATGTTCTATGTAATAAAATAAAAGTATGTACTCGGATTAGGTAATCTATTTTTTACATTCTCTTATACGGCCAACAAAAAAAACCCGGGGTCATAAAGATAGCTAATAGAAAGTTTGACTTATCAGAGAGAAAATCCATAGACTACCTTACCCTTAGTACAGTGTAGAGTGTACATGTGTAAGATAATTTTGTTGTACAAGACATACCTCCATGCTGGCAAGTTTGGAGAGTGTGACACGATTTAAAAACACTCGTTCCTTTATGTAATTTGGACTAAAGTAATCTTCGGAAGCTGTACTGGGTTTCCTCGCTGAAAAACTGACGTTGAGAACTCCATGTGTCCCTTCAATTTCCTCCTGTGTCATGGTATAAAGTAAGGTGTGACATAAACCACAAAAAAACAGTTTTTTTTATTATTGCCTGGAAAAACTAAACTGGGGGTGGTGGTTTGTAGACATTTCTATGACCTCGTAAAAACAAAGCCTTCAAAACTTTTAATCTACTCATCCACCTTCATATAATTCGCTTTTCTTTGTGAGCGGGCACAACGCACAAAATCCACATATTTTACTTATTTTAAGGGTGAGCAAAAAGTTTTCAAAATTTTTGAATTTAGACTATGACTAAAATGATCCTTGGATTAAGGTCAATTTTTATAGAATTAATGAAAATAAATTACAAAAGAATATTTTCTGTTAAAAGTTATTAGAGAAAGTTAGCTTTCTCATCATGTCAAATAATATGACACTTGTTTTGCAAACTTAAACCGACGCGGAAGCCGCCGCTAACTTTCTCTCCGCTCACCCCCCAAAAAGTAAGGGAGACATGAGACATTGAATAGAAAAGAGGAACAATTCCAATTTATGTGTAGGAGAGTGTGTATGTATATTACCTGAACACTAAAAATGACGATATTTTCTTTAGGAGAATTTAAGATGACAGCCAATGCTTGAAGGAAATGATTATACAAGGGAGAGAGGAAAGCCTCCGTGGTCATGTCAGAAATTTGGATTGTAACCGAGTTGAAAAGAAGGTCATCCGTAATCATTCTCGTTTGAAGATACATTTCTGATGAAACTTCATTCAGTCCATCTGTAACACAATAACAAAGTTTACCGTACATTAATTCTAAAACTCCTCAAGTTTTTTTTGCATGTATTTTGATCATTTCCCAAAAACTTTTTTTTTATGGTTAAATTATTTTGCATATAAGATGCATAAATATAAACACAAAAGTAGTACACAAGTCAATAAAATTGTGAAAACTTTATGCGTATACGTATAGTACGGTACAAGTAGGGAATATATAATTATATTGATAGAAATAACAATGGGTACTTGTCCGATCACGAATCTTTCACGAAAGAATATTGTTTACATTATGATGAAAAAAAAAATTGCTTCTTGTTAGTTGAGTTACCTGAGACAAGTACTTCCATTTTAGCCGTCAAGAGCACATTAGTGTCCAAGTAAGGTGAGAGAGTGATGAGTCCCGTCGTCTCATTCAAGTAGATCAAATTTGCTTTATTCCCAGATCTTATTGAGTATTGAAGCTGTATAGAGAAAGTACAATCATTATATTAAACATCATCGTACTCTCCACCAGTCCACTATTTTGCTCTTTTTCAAGTTGCCAGCAAAGAACAACAACAATCCAAAAAAAGACAATGAATGTTGTCTTATGTATATACTACATGTACATAGTACGGGTTTTTCTTTATATGAGCTTCAGCCTAACCATGCAAAAAAATGGTTCCCATACATATGAACAATATAAAAATGTTTCGTTTTTTTTTGTTCAAACTCACTTGATCCGTGACATCAGCGTCAAAGGCAGGTACACGTCCAATAGGACCAACAGGAAAATGGCCTCGGTAGTTGTTGAGAATGACTTGAAATTGACTCCTTAGTGTTGGTACATTATCGTTCTTGTCTTTTACGTGTATCTAAAAAAATTAACAATTTAATGACCCCTTGATTCATAATAATAATACATTTTGTAGAGATGTGTATGCATGTGAAATTTTTTTTTTACAAACCTCAATATGAACATCATTCCTCAATGGTGGAGAGGCTGCTCGGACAATTATGTCATATTTTTTACGTGGAGACTCAAAATCAAGTTCAATTCGTGTGAGGATATCAGCCGATCCCGTACCACGACCGGCACTGGGTTTTTGATGCGTGTTGAGTGTAAAACTATTTGCATCCACTCCACCCACAATTGAATATAATATCTCGGCATTTAACCCTTCATCTATCAAAAGAAAAAGAAAAAAATAATTATCATGTGAGGATCACTATTCTATTATTAACTTTTACATGAATTTACTCCTCTCATTTATTTATACCTGGATCATACGCTTGTATTGTACCGACAGTTGAGCCCAATGGAGAATTTTCAGGGATGAAAAAACGAATTCGATCAGATTCCCAGTGTGGACTATTGTCGTTAACCTAAAATTATGGAAATGTATTGAATTTTATATTAGAGGGGGAGAATTTTGAAAGAAAACCGAAAAATATAAAAAAAGCAAGAGATGATTGATCTGACTAGAATAATAATAAAAAAAAAGTTTCATCTCATCTTACATCTAAAATAGTGATGGTGACGTTGGTTCGTCCCGTCAATTCTGGTGAGCCTTGGTCAGTGGCTAAGACCATAAGGTCATAACGAGAGACAGTTTCTCGATCGAGGGATTTTATTGTGCGTATAATACCCGAAGCTGGATCCACAGAGAAAGTTCCATCTCCATCCGAAAATGTAGAGAAACTGTACCTCACAATGTTGTTTTTATGAATATCCGCATCCTGTGTGTGTGTACATATAAAAAAAAAAGATTGTAAAAAAAAGTTCAAGAGGGGGAGAAAAAAGTTGAGTCAATTATTTATCCCTTGAAACTTTTTCAGATAATAAAAAAAGGGGGAAAAGATTTTATATAAAATGAGGAGAGAAAAAAAAAGACAATTTTTTTCATCTTACAGCAGCTTGAACTTGAAGTATACTCGTGCCGATTGGGACGTCCTCAGAGACTTTAGCTTGATAAAAATCTCTCTCAAAAATTGGTCTATAATTTAAATATTGTTTATATCAGTTATATAAAATATCCTATACTGAAAAATATTGTTAAAAAAATAAAAAAATATTACGGATTGTCATTAATGTCATTGATGGTAATTTCAACATCAGTAGTATCAGACATGGGAGGAATTCCTTTGTCAATGGCACGTACAGTCAAAATATACCCCGAAACTTTTTCTCTATCCAACAACTGTGAAGTTGTAATAGCCCCCGTAGTTGAGTCAATCATGAAAGCTTCATTCCCTTCATTATCCTCATCTTGAATGAAAGAATACATAATTTGAGAATTAGGTCCAGAATCTTGATCAACAGCTTGAACAACAAGGACAGTTGAACCGATGGGGACATCCTCAAATATTTTGACAGAGTAGGGAGTATTCAGAAATTGTGGAGCAAAAGTATTTGCATCTTGTACTTTAATATTAATAGTAGCCAAATCAAATCTACCACCCCCATCCACTGCTTTAATTGTCAAGACAAACTTTCTCTCCAATTTAAAGTCAAGGGGTTGTGCAATTGTAATGAGACCAGCATTGTTTTGAGTTGAGATTGAAAATCTGTTCCGTACATTTCCATCTGCAATCTCATAAGTCACTCGAGAATTCTCATCTGGATCTGTTGCCTTCACTGTCTCCACTGGAGTTCCTGGTGGGTCTAATTCTGAGACGGCTGTCTCGTAAACTTTTGACTCAAACGTAGGGCTGTTGTCGTTGATGTCTAGAAAGCGGGAATTTTTCAGTGAATTAATAAAAATAACTAAAACGTTTTCATTTTCAAAGTTAGAAAATAATTTACAATTAAATATATATTAACCTTGAATAATAATAGCCACTGAAGCAGTAGCACTTAAAGGAGATTCTCCAGAGTCGGCTGCAATGACATCAAAATCATACCGATTTTGACTCTCCCTATCCAATTCTCTATTTGTTTTAATCCAGCCGGATTCTGATTCCATTTCAAATGGAAATAAATTTGGATTTTCTTTGTATGATATTCTGTAATGAATTTTTGCATTATTTCCATCATCCGGGTCAAAGGCTTGAATTCTTAAGACTGAACTTCCAATGGCAAGATTTTCTTGAATTGTTTCTTGAAATAATGGCGAGTAGAATTTTGGTCTATATTTTTTAAATCATAATTATAGGTAACTCTTATATATAAAAGTACTTAAGTATGTACATAAATGTAATTAATGCATGTAAAATAAGTACGTACGGATTGTCATTTAAATCTCCGACGTTAACCAGTAAAACTGTATTATTTGACCTTGATGGATTTCCACTATCTGCACACACCACAACAAAGAGGGAAAAAATAGGATTAAATCAGATGAGCCTCATAAAATTTCCAGCCATCTCCCTTTTTTTTTTTTTGTTCAAGTACATATTGTTAGAACAACAACCAGAGTCATTGTAGCATGAAAAAGATAACTAGGCGTAGAGAATAATGAATTTCACGACAAAGGAGAGAGACTAGACTAGAGAGTATGTTTCTAAATATAAGTTTTGTCAGACATTTGTAAGAAGAAAGGACCCACCAATAGCTCTAATACTGAGCCTGTAACTTCTGGCAGCTTCATAGTCGAGAGACTTCATTAGACTAACTTCTCCCGTTAGTCCGTCTATGGAGAAAAGATTGAGACTATTTCCCCCAATGATGGAATACTTGAGTGCAGAATTCACACCTTCATCTGCATCTGTTGCACTGTCAAAAGTTTTTACATAAAATTATTATTTATTTTATCACTTCCCCCCCCCCTCAGGAACCCCAGGAGTAGGAGTAAACTTGTTGTTTTTTTTATTTCATTTTAATTACTACCACCATAAAAGTAGAATGAACTGATTCCATTTATCAAAAAGGAAATAAAAAGTGTGTCTTTTTTTACTGTAATAAAATAAATTTTCAACCTCTCCTCTCCTCCTATGTTCTAATCATTATAATTAATTACCTCACGGTTGCTATAATTGGATAGTTTGACGCATCAGAATTTTCTGGTACAGTTACATTGTAAGATTGAGGTGAGAGCCATTTTGGATAGTTGTCGTTGGCGTCAGAAATCTATTGAATATTTTTTGTTATTGACTTATTAGAATTATTGACTATTTTTTAATAATTAATTTTAATACTGTTTTATAAAAAAATATTGAAAATTTTAATTTTAGGAAGCCGGACCTCAATTCGAACAGTGGCCGTGCTTGATTTACGATCAAGTTGAACGGGGGACAAATCTTGAGCTTGTATAGTGAGGGTGTACTCATCCCTCTGTTCCCGATCCAAGGGTAATTTAGTTGTAATGACACCCGAGTCGGACTCAATACGAAATGCATCATCAGTGTCATGTGGATTAAGGATACTGTACGAGATTTGACCATTTTTATCCGCATCAAAATCTGTAGCCCGTACACTCAATACAGTTGATCCTACTGGGATTCCTTCTCTAATTGAGACTGAATAGGCTGTCTGCTCAAATTCTGGTGCTCCATCATTTATGTCTTGAACGTTGACCTTTATTTTTTTCAAAAATTTCAATTTTACTAAAGCTACACTTTGCATAAATTTTTAGCCTATAATTAAATATAAATTTAAAAAGTTAACAATTAGTCTAATTTGTCAATATCTCAATACATAGACAATTCTTGCCCTAGATTTAATCTCTCTCTTTTTGAGTTGTACACACCGTTGTTCATAATAATTATGTAAAATAAGTATATATAATTTTAAAGGAGATACTACTCCAAACCAACCTTTTACATTTCCTGTCATTTACTAATTTAACTAATAAAATTCTAGTCTAACATGTTTTCTTGTTCTTTTGACATCAAAAAAAGACTGTGGTATTATTATTATGAGAGTCAGTTTTGTGCTTCATATTTCATGTATATGGAGGTCAATGTACGTGTTGACAACAATAATACAAAAAACATTAATATACACATTATCCACCTACGTAGAAAGATAAAGAGAGCAGCAGGGCATTCAGTGTACTAATGTAACTTAAGAGAGAGAGAGAGGGATTGTGTACTAATATACACAAAAGTTATAAATTATTTAAATCCTACATTGTCAGAACATTGTCACGCGTAACACTAAACCAGAGGAAGAAAAGAATTTTTAAGCTCAAATTTTCACAAATAAAATTCATTTTATAGACGTAAAAATTTCTACTTGAATGTATATAAACTAAGAAAAGTCAAAAGATTAGGAAAAAAGGCTCTCTCTCTCTCTCTCTCTCTCGTGTTGGAGAAGGAGAGAGATTGCAACGGCCATAAAATTTTGTACAAGGAGATTTTTATTTCCTTCATCCTCTCGTTTTGGAAGGTAACAAGAAATGCGGATCCGTACTTAAGTCTTGTGGTCCTACACTATGTATAAATATATGTACTATGCATGAGCCGTTTTGTGGTCTCCATCTCCCCTTTTCCCCCAAGGCAATTTATTTTCCAGGTATCTCCTCCAGGCTTCTCTCTCTCTCTCTTCTTTTACGTTACGTATCATTGTCAACACTGTACGGAGATTATATCTTTGTATATATTCTCCTGTACTATCTTCTCACCTCATTCTCATCTTATTTTCAAGGTTTCCATTCTACATGAGCTTTTGTGAAAATAATCTGCAATCTTATTTTTTTTGTGTTTTTTTACGTGTGGAAAAAAATGAGCTATATTTTATGTACATGCTTCCGTAGCTCAACAGCTTTAGAATGATTGGGATGAATTGATAGACTTTTTTTGACATGCATAAAAAAAGAAAGGTTATTTTTTGATGATAAAGTTTGTCTAGTACATCCTTCTATAAATCTATATAAATCAAAACGGGGATTTCTATGGACGTGAAGAGAGAGAGAAAGAGAGAGAGAGAGAGAGAGTAGAAAATTTATCAAGCGGCAGTAACACAAATAGTGTCCATTTCCGATTTTGGTGATGCTCCCAAGAGATACTTAAATATGTACATCTGTAGTATGAAATATTTGTACATCAAATTTACTACAGAAATGACAATGGGGATTATATTCTTCTTTGATATCTCCCCCCTCACTTCTTCAAAAAAAATCTTTCTCTCTCTCAATTTTCTCCCCCAAAATTCCGGAAACGGAATTGGAATCGGATTTGGGAGCCAGAGGGTCAATTTTATATGAAATGAATACAAAGGGTGTGAGCTTATTTATTATTTTTTCTATTACGTGATGGAGATGATGAAAAATAAGAGAAAATATTTGATTACCTGTAAAGTGGCTGTACCAGTACGTGGGGGAATGCCCGAGTCTGTGGCAACAATCCGAAAATAATGAACATCCATTTTTTCACGATCTAATTTATTCACTGTAGAAATTATTCCAGATTTTGGATCCAATGTAAAAAATTGTTGAGATCTTGCGTCAAGAAGTGAAGTCATGGAGTATGTCAATGGTGAATTTTCTATTTTATAAAAAAATACAAAATTAATTTTAATTTCTACAATGAAGCCTAGGTATTTTAAATAAATTCAGTACAAAAATAATTAATTTTAATTAAAATGTACCTGGATCAGTGGCACTAATAGTGGTGACAGTGATGCCGGGTGGTTGTTCTTCGGGGACAGAGGCAATGTACATGGTTTGTTCAAAAAAGGGATTAAGATTTCTCATCTCTCTCCGCATCCGATGAATTGGATGAAAATCCATGATGGAATTTCCATTATTTCGACTCCCCCCACCAAATGAACTCCCATCAAATCGATGAATTATAAAATGAACCAATTGATCCCATGATGTGACAGATGATGAAGAAGTTGACTCTTGACTATTAAATGATGACAATGTTGAGCATTCCAATTGAAGAAGAATTTCGACAGTTTGAACCGGTTCAAAAAGACACCAATCAGCTCGAAGAACAATGTCACCAGTGGAGGACTCAATCCCAAAAAAATGGTCATTCGTCTCCACTCTCGCCTTGACCTTACATGCTGAACGAACACTGGCAGGTATAAAATTATGAATATTATTTAACTTTTCAGAAGCATGATGACAAAAATGGCCTTCAACTGGAAAAGAGACATAAATGTCATCCACAGAACGAACTAAATAATTTTTGGATCCATCTTGTTGTTCTTTAGTATTGAAAATTGAAGATTCTTGTGTTTGAGATAATTGTACTGTAAACGGTTTGGAATCATAACAATCAGGATGATTTTTGGACGACAAGGGTTGCGTAATGATTGTAAGTGGGAATGATATGTAGTCAAAGTAGAGACAGACTTGTTGCTCCTCTTGAGTAAATTCAGACTCATCCTCATAATAATTATTTGCACAATTATGATAATAACTAGCATTATTTCTAACATAAAATGGATGAGCAATAATATCAATGTAAACATGGAATAGACTTGGAATGAGTGGACTTAATTGTCCATAGTCACTACCAGAATTACCACCACATGGAAAATGTGATTGTTGTTTAACTTTATCAAATAAAAATTTCTTGAGTCGTAATTTTCCATTTTTGTCCAAATGGACAAGACGATGAATCCAAGGTTGTGTCTTATGATTTGAAATTCGGTAAGTGTAATAAAATTTAGAATTTGTTGTGATTTCTTGCTCTACTTGTTCTCTCTCCTTGACTCTCTCATGTTTTACTACAACTCCACCTCCTCCATCTCCATTTACTCCAAATTCTTTTAAATTTGATGATGATGAGTGAACTTGGACATTCTTTTGATGATGATTGTTGTCCGTGATTTTTATCTGAGCATCGAAGAGAATCCATTCTTCGTTGGGTTGGTTATGGTCCGTCACCACCACGAAGGCAGAGCCGGTTCGGAGGATCCAAATAATCAAAACAAGTGACGTGAACACAAACAACTCTGGCACTACGATTCTCTTGCTCAACAGCCCAGATGAACTTCCGCACATTATTTTTTTTAATTTTCACCACCCCTGTCTAACCTCTCTCACTATCTCTCTCTCTCTCCTCTATATATAAGTTAATACTTATATAGAGTATTTTACTAATTAAATTGTTCCTTTAAACTTGACTCACATTTTTACACTTTTTTTTCTTTTGCTTGTCTACAATTTTTTGGCAATGATGAGTTCCTCAAGAAAGAGGAGAAAATTTATTTTTTCTTTTCTTTTTTGTATACAAGTCCAAGTAGTAGCAGAAAAGCATCCTGCTCCTCCTAAAGCCACTCACTGATGCTCTTTCTGATGATGTCCATGAGAGATGAGATTCTCTCTCTCTCTTCAAGCTGAATATAAGTAACTCTTAACTTTTTCAAGTTGAATAAACCGTGGGAATCATGCCCAAGGGCTGAAAGCAGTCATGCAACGATGCCTACCTGTGTATGTAACACACAACAAAAACGTAACATCCACACACACACATAGCCAACACATATACAAATTTTCAGCTTCACCTTACCCTTTCAATAGAATTGAGTCTTGACTATAATACCGTCATAGGTACACACCTTGTGTGTATACACACACACACACTGTTACACACAACATATAAAAATCAACCTTATGTATGACGACTGGTCAAAAAAGAAACCCAAAGTAAGAGAGATGGCAAAAGTAGGAGCAGTTTAGGTAGGAGCACACAGTCAAAGCGGAGAGAAGACTTTTGTCTGTTACGTAAAAAGTTAACTTTTTTTTCTTTCTTTCCTTCTTCAATAGCCAGGTAAAAAGGCAAAACAGGTATATATATATATAAATATATGGTGGGTATTATATACCTGTTATACACACTGTACAGACACACTCGGTGTACTCACGCGGTCCTCTTTTTAAAAAAAGATGATGTGTATTGAATAAACTGTGTGGCTTTGCTGGTTGTTCTATATGCCGATTTTTGTATTGTATTGACTCTTTTTAACTTTTTGTAATATGTATACAATAATAATAACATTGGTGGTGAACATATATGGAGAGTAGGGTAACTGAAACTCCTTTTGTCTATATGGGTAGTCACTCTGTCTTTATATTCTTCTTTTCCCAAATTTCCATGAAGTCCAATACCTACGGCAAGTCTCTTGGAGAGAGAGTCTCTTCTTCTTCTTCTTGTATTCTTCTAACCCCCTAATTACTTCATCCCTGTTTTTTTTCAAATAGTTATTATCTACATGAACTTGGTCTCTCTCTCTCTCTGTATCTTCCTTTTGGTTGTTTTTTTTTTTTCTTCTTTTCTTCTTCGTCTTGCACAACAACTACCCCCAAAAATATACATTTGGGTTTATCTTATTACAAGTTTAGAGGGGAAATAAATGATGAGGAAAAAAGAAAGCGGAATAGGAAAAGATCACTACTGCCGCATCAGCAAACACCTATCTCACTCTATCTCTGTGTAGTATTTTATCCACCCTCTCTGTCTTTTCAATGTTGTAGAGGACTACAAACTACAAGTAATTTTCCTCCCCTACGTCTAGCCAACAACTGGGTAGCATAATGTTCTGGATTTCTCATTCAACTCCAACTCAAAGCGGAGGAGGAGGGGGAGGTGGCGGAGGTGGACTGGTGGTTGTCGTCGTGGAGTTTTCTTCTCGACACAGAGGGTTTTTATGCCAGTCAGCTTTTACCATGGTTTTATTAGAGCTCAAGCAGGAAATTCAACGGGTCCCATCGATCCGACACGGATGAATCATCCACATCTACCTAACCATTGCCACTATATTGTACAACCACTCTTTCTCTCCCCCCTCTTCCAATTCCTCCCCCTCCCTCTTTCTCTCCAATCTATCTCAAAATACGGGAAAATAATATTCAGACTATATACACATCTGCCCTTCTCCTCATAACATAACAAATATAGTCACAGGGAGGGGGTGATAAAAAGAACAGGGTAACTCTCTCTCTCTCTCCATACATTTTATTTTCCCAATTTTCGGATTTAGCTTGAATCAACTTTGTTGAGACGTGGGGAGGATGAGCAAGTACATTTTTTTGTGAGGAGAAAAAAAGGGGAAATAATCAAATGGAAAGAAAAGGTCCCTTGCTTCTATTTTTATTATATGGTAATATGCTCAACTATTTTTTTGGTCTTGTTTTCCTCTCAACAATCCATTTTCATTCATAGTTAAAGTTGACGATATTTTAAAGGGATTCAACATTGCCAAAAATTTGATGACATGCCGTCGCCATCTGCTTTTCAATAGCCAACTAGAAAATACAGAAATTCTGACAAGGAACCTATTTCGATGTCCAGTGAGTTTCAGGGGAAACTTGGTAGGTTGGTCAATTTTGGGGTCCTGACTTAAATAAAAATGGTCACCGGGTCAGATTTTATCAAAAATAGAAAAACAATTTATGACTTTTAAATTTCAAGTTGACTTTGAAATTTTGAAAAAAATACTAATCGACACAGAATTTCCCGAAAAAATGGTGATTAACTGAAAAAATTATTTTCAACTATTTAAAATAATATCTTGGAATTTTAATTAATTTTTGAGTTGTCAAAGTTATTACAGTCATAATCAATATTGATTATGAAATATTTTTGACGAAATTCTGACTGTGCCTTTTTTGGTTTCAGCCTGCAACTCACTGGCCATTCAAATATGTTCCCTCGTAAGCTCTAAGGTTGCACTAAACTACACAGGACGGAATTTTAGTTTCTTGAAAATTTGGAATTAAGTAAAAGTTTGGTTTAATTATTTACGAAAACAGTTATTGGTACATTTTTAGTATTATTGTCCACTTAGAATACTCATAATCTACGTCTTGGATTGATTCCATTCTCGTGTTTACACCTTTATCGTCTTTTGTTGTAGAAGGTTAGTTTGTTTTTGTTTTTTATCCTTGTCTGTAAAAAAATGTTTATTTTTGGTAAAATTTAAGACTTTGGAAATTTTATTCATCATCTCACTCTCTTGAGAATTGTCAACAATTTTGTTGTTGACTTGTTTGGGAATTTATTGTGCAGTATTTTCTTGGAATTTTGATTTGAAAGAATTAAATTTCAAATTTTTTTTTCGAAGTCCTTGGTCATTGGCCTTGTACTACAACAAGAGAGTGAGATGTAGCTTTTTTTTGTTAGTCAAACTCTTTCTCTCTTAACAATAACAGAGGAGGATAATTGTCTGACTTTATTTTTTTCATGTTTTTTCTTTGTCATTTTAAAGGGTCAAAAATTCTATTTTAACTAAAAATGAGTGGACCAAGTGGGGTTGTCACTTCTAGTGCAGTTCGGGCCTTGTCCCTCGGTGAGTCATTTTTTCTGTATTTTTAATTTTTAAAAAAATTTCTATTGTATGCATCATTTCAAAAGTTAATTAGTAACATTATTCATAGTGTGTGAAAATCTTGTAACTATTCTTTTCAAAAATTATTGTTTATCATTTCAATCTTTTCTTTTTACGCTTATGTACTTTCACTCTCTCTTTCTAAGATTTTGACAACTTAAAAGTGTCCTACATTTATAATTTTTAAAATTATTAAATTATATTTGTTTTAGAACTTAAAAGTATACAAGAAGAACCTATTGAGGGCTTCCGTGTTCATCTTCTCAATGATTCCAATCTATTTGATTGGGAAGTAGCAATTTTCGGACCCCCGTAAGTAAAACAATTTTCATCTAAACAATCATTTTTAAATATTTAAATTTACATGTGTATATTTCTTTTGTTTTTGACAGTGATACTCTATATCAAGGAGCATATTTTAAGGTAAATTTTACAGTCCTTTTAAAATTGTGAAACCAAACAGTATTCCGTATGTACATGTGACTATTAAATTATGTATGATGTTTCTAATAATTGATCGATGGATTCCATTTTTTCTATTGCAGGCTCATATGCGTTTCCCTCCAGACGTGAGTTACCTTTGAACATTAACGAGTGATTGTACTATAGTTTTAAAAAAGGAAATAATTTCAAATGTTATATTTTATTTAAAATTTCCTTTGTCTCTCTTTTTTTAGTATCCATACTCACCACCAACACTTCGCTTTCAGACCAAAGTTTGGCATCCGAACGTGTACGAGGTATGTACACATGAACATTTCATAATTGAATGTTAAATCAAATTTGAACAACCTTTTGTTTGTGTTTTTAGAATGGTGACTTGTGTATATCGATCCTACATCCTCCTGTAGACGATCCACAATCAGGAGAGTTGCCTTGTGAACGATGGAATCCCACTCAAAATGTACGTACAATACTTTTATCGGTCGTGAGTTTACTCAATGAACCCAATACCTCATCACCAGCGAATGTGGATGCCTCAGTAATGTATAGAAGGTGGAAAGAGTCTAAAGGAAAAGACAAGGAGTATGAGAATATAATTAAGTAAGTTTTTATACACAAACCAAAGTTATTCAAGAAAAATATTTTATAATGTTTCATTCACAACTTGGTTATCAACTGTAATTGTCATTTTTATTAAAGGAAACAAGTCGAGTTGTCTAAAGCAGAAGCTGAAAGAGACGGTGTTGTCGTACCCACCACACTAGATGAATATATCGTAAAAACTAAGTCTCCCGAAAACAACTTAGAGTTGACCGATTACTACGACGATGATTACGATTTAGATAACGATGATGATGATGGTGCTGATGATGACGACACACCTAACGAGCATTATAACGACGATGATTCTGGAAATGGGGACGACGTTGGATGTAATTACTCCTAAAACTACTACTTGCTAAAAAATATTATTTTATAGATACACTGTACTCAATATTAGAATTCTCCCTTAGGGGGAAGGGAATTGTAATATTGAGTACAGTGCATGTTACCGTTAATTTGTAGAATCCGGTAATCTATAGACAAAGTTAGGTAATCTGTAGACATCTCTGTGATTCTATAGGTTAACTAGTGATTCTATAGATTACCAGAGTCTACAAAATAACGGTAACATACTCTCTGCTCGAAAACCTCATACCCCTCGTCAAAGCTTAGAATGTTTTTTAAGAGCACCAAAATTGTAATTTTG
>JAQIVZ010000871.1:0-46841 GCA_034700945.1 Arrhopalites spinosus | reverse complement strand
GAAAATGACGTTACCATAATAAAGGGGTACCATCCGACCGGTCAGAGGTCACACCAATGAATATAGTGAGGTCAAGCAAAAAACAAACTTGTTCACCACCTTCTCCGTCGGTATGATTTCTTGTAGAGTTTTTGAACCACAAAAACTAAACCTTCAGCTTCATCCACATCCCCCACCTGTTATTAGACTTAATCCTCACTTATAATTGCAATGTAATTACAATTACAATTGAAAACAGAGTTTAAGAAAAATAATTTTTTTATTCCGTTATTCGTTTTGATTTAGAACCATTCAAAAAGTTTTCGCGCTTACGACGAGAAAAAAAAAATTTCGAGAAGATACATAAACTGTCTAATGTGATTTTTTGTGACAATTGTTTACTTGTACAAACAATAAATATTTTGATTCTTCTGTAAATGAATCTTCTCCTAATCATCAAAATAATAATGTATACAGAAATAAATGACAACCTTCATGTATAATTATTCTCAAGATATTTTAGTCACAATGACAAGATTAATTCTTGTCCTGCATATTTACATTATTTCGTATTCCCCCGTAGCCTCTCCAACTGAACAGAATCCAAATAATCCAATAGAACTTTGTCAATTTCCAAATATTCCAACACACAGTGTAGAAGAGGGTCCATCAGTTTGTGATAACATGGTAAATATTTATTATTTTGTTTATTCTGAAGCAGAGACTATTTTTTGTCATAGTCTCCTAGAGGTGGACAGCACCCTGCTGAGACGTCCCCTTGTCCTTGGACAATATTTATTTTTAGAGAAACCATCAGACCTCATCACACTCAACCAGGTAAATACTGATTGCTAAAACACGTGTGTCAATTTAAATAATTAATAGATAATCATAAAAAATCTCTAATATTATTATGTCATTTATTCATAGTGACTATTGGATCTATTGACGGAAAACAAATATTTAATGAGTACATCATTACAGCCAAACCACTGTCCTCTTATGGCAAACCATTTCTAGGTCATTTTGAGCCACAATGGGATGCCGATCCTGTTTGTTGTAAAGATAAACTTCCAGTAAATTTCTTTCTTCTTAACAATTAAAAAATTACGGTCAAAAGCTTTCAATTGAAAATTCTATTGTAGAATATGCTCGTGTCGTCCAAAGTTAGACGGAAGACAGCCAATGAAACGGTGCTATGGACAGCTCCTTTAGATTATTTGGGAGATTTTATCTTCTTGTGAGAACACTTGTGAAATTAAGTTGATTGTTTTATGAAAAATCACATTCATCATTTGATCTCTGTTTTAGAGTCACTTTCATCATTTCATCTCGCAAGTATTGGTTTTCAGTGTCATCCGACGTTGTCACAGTTGTCCCACACTGTCGAGGTTGTACTCATCCACATCCAACATATCGAAGAATACATCGAGATAAAAAGTGGAAACCCATGTCCACTTTGACCTGACATAGGTAATGGCAGTCATGAGAATTGACCCCATCTGTATAGTTTTGACTGGCACAATTGGAGTATAAACATTTTGGCATTCTTGTGCATGGTATCAATATGAAACATGGTCGTGGACAAGGACTCATGGTTGGGAAAAGAGTAAAGAGAAGGTAAATACTTAATTGATTTACCAATTTAAAGAAGGTATTTAAATAGTCAGCATTTTTTCTTGTCAGTCACAAAAAACAAGTAAAACTGGTAGGAATGCTAGTACGATGGGACGACCACTATCTACATAGACATTTTGGTAAATATTAAATATATTACAGTCCCATCATCATCCTTTCTTAAATATAATTTATGTGATGAATTTAACGTTTCAATAAACACTTTACATAGTATTAAAAGTTATGTCATATGGCATCATAAATGAGGAAAGATGATTATATTCTGTGGCTGCATAAATAACATAATGTATTTGAAAAAATCTTTAATATGTTTGTTTCAACTTTACAACCTACTAGTTAAACTAATATTACACAATTCTATGTGGTTAACTCACCATTTTATAGGGTAGACAAGTTTTATTGAATTCCAAGAAAAGTTTTTTTTTTCATCTTGTTCACTTTTACTAAGAATTACATTTGACATACAAGTCAAGTAGGGAGCTGAATGAATAATTTAATTATGACTTTTAAAATGTTTACAACAAAGCAGTCACTGATGACAAAATTTGATAGTTCAGAGAATCATACAGTTTGATGATAATTTTAACAGGTACTAATTAGCTAATAATTAAGTAGTAAATATTATCCAGGAACTGAAAACTGATGACTCACATCAGTTCAACGCTAATTACCAAATTCGTAAATGACAAGAAAAGGCAAGATTACGACAATGAATGTCAAAGATTACCTCATATTTTCCATACCATTTAATATTTTCTTACTTCTTGAGAGAGCGTCTCTTTGTCAAAGAGTCTTTTGTATCAAAGATAAGTTGGCAAGAATAAACTAAAAACAAACATTTTAAATTGTAAATACATCGGAGATTGGTTCTTATGTCTCCTCTTAATTGTGGATAAAGTATAATTAACAAGTTATATGTTATTAATTTTTCAGAGTCCATGCCCATCTGTTTTTCATCCTCAGGGAAATTCACCAATAGAATTTCAGTATTATTGTAGTACACACAGATTAGTTAATTGCACTTCCGTCTCTATTAATATTCATGGGGGGACAAAGAGACCAGACAAAACCAAAAAAATTGTTGACAAATGACACTCTCTCTAGTTTAACTTCCGTACACTTCTAATAATAACCTTGAAATTAATATTATTGTTACATATTTATGCCCTTTTTGCTTTTATCATTTCACTCCACTATTTGATTGTATTGACAATTATTCATATTTAACTTGCACACACACAATACACAAAAAAAAAAGTTTTCCCCACTAGTCATAGCATACCATTTAAAATTAGTACGTAGTTAAATTATTTATTTTTTTCAAAAAAAAAGAATATTTGTCAACATCTCCATGAGTTGTCACTGAAAAATACAGATGAGAGACATACAATGGAATAACATCAGTCAATTTTGAAATGACTAATAAAAATAAAAGTGTTTTTTAACATTCTGCATTTTGTCTATTTTGCCAAAAAAGAAATGAGTATTATAGTCCTACTCAAGTTTAAATACCCGAGACGTTTTTAAAAGTACCTTGTTATGACTTCTATCGTCTGATGAATAATTTTTAAAAATATTTTTTTGTCATTTAAATATTATTAGACATGATTTCTACAAAAAAAAGGTCGTCAACCATAAGTACATTTCATTGACTTCAATTTATGAATGAAGCATTATGGAGTTCAACAATGCAAAAAAAATAAATTGATGAATCATTACATTTATGTACAGTTTTTAATAGGAAACATTTCAACTTTAAACGATAACCATCGCTATCCCCCCTCAGACAGTTAAAAGTACAAGTTACGACTAATAAATAATATGGAATTTATAAATAGTTTTTATAGACCGCTAATAATTTTCCTCCATCAAAGTCAAAAAGAATAGAGTGAACCGACTAAAAGAGATATTACTCAAGGCAAAGAAAAATATAAATTGGTTCCTTTTTTGCATACATGTCCAATAGCTTGAAATTTGACCTCCCTCCAATTTTCTGATGGACAGTCGGTCTACTACTACGGGGAAGACCCAGTTAAAATGACTTTTAGTTTCATTTGAATCGATCTTTTCCTTTTTTTATCTTAATTTAGGTAAACAGAGCAATGTGATATATTTCAGTAGGCCAGATAAAGCTCGTGCGTTCGTCAAGTTAAAGCAAGTCAAAACGCACCAAAAAAAGTCCTTCCTCTCCACCTCACGAAAGGCAGCTGCCAAGTCGAAAGTCGAAAAGGAATTTTTCCATTCAATTAAATATGATAATAATTATTTTTTGAGAGTATATTTTACGTCGTAGGATTCATTTCTTCTGCGTGATTCCATTTCTTCTCCTCCCCCCTCCTCACAATGAAATTGATACAATTTTAATTGTATCTGACTCCTACTCTTACTCATGCCATGTAAATGATTTGATGTGTGTCTTGTATAAAAATGATGAGACTGCTCTTCTTTGTAGTAATAGTAGTAGTAAATTTAAAAAAAATGGACTGCATTTATTTAAGTAGTTACGTCTAAAGTTCATTCTGTGTTATGCATTCATGTCAAAGTCAAGCAGGTTTCCTATTCTACTTTTATATAATTCTTGTCTATCTCCCTCCAAGGAAAAATATCGTTATGAGAACTTGTGTATACAGATAGGTATAATAATTGGTTCTTATATAAAAAAGTAGAGACAAAAAAAAAGTAAGAGTAAGAACTGGAAATGTATGATGATTATAAGTATCTACTCGTCGTCAGTAATCTTGATAATAGTGTGTAGTCAATTTTATATGTAAGTTTTGCTGCGTGTAAATCTAATGGTAAAATATTACTTTAAAAACTTTATTCTATTTGGTGTGTGTGTAAGTTTGCTCGTACTATTTTTTGGTTGGCTTTTGATCATTATTTTTATTTTTCTCCATTGTAGTCATGTCGTACTGATAGAGTTGTTATTAAACAGTTGATAGTTTTGAGTAATTAAAAATAAGAAGAAACTCTCAAAAAAATATAGTATATATTTTTGTAATAATTCTATTTTGTGGTCCATTATTGAAGTTAGTGCAGAGTGCACAGTGTGCGTCATTTTATTTGCATATTCTATTCTTGTTGAATATTAAAGTGTTGGCTAAAAAACATTACAGAGACAGAGACTCCTCTCATCACTTGTTCCCTTACTGAGATAGTACACCTCACCCAACTAACAACTACACTATAAACTAGCTACGTTACACTCAACTGTCCCTGTGTTGTACAACACACAAAACTTTGAAAACCGACCCCAGTCTTAATTTGTGTGTGGGACTGTGAGACACGCTGACAGCTTTTTTGGTGATTCTCAATTTCAAGCCCAATTTTAAATGGTCCAAAAGTGAGAGACTATACTTTTAATTTCATCACAATTGTTAAATTTAATTTAAGCTGATCATCATGAAATCAGGTGAGAATATTTATTTCATTTAATATTTATTATTCTGATTTTTGTCATTTTTTTCTACTTTCTACATTTCGTCTACAAATTTTTTCCTCCTTGTAAATTGACGGACAGTGGTTAAATTGGGTTAGATATTTAAAGAAAATGGTACACGTGGCTGGAGAAATGAGATTATTTTGATAATTAAAATCAAAAAGATGTAGAGAATACTGATTAAATTTAATATTGTTTACTTTAACACTCTACAGTCTACAGCTGTGTATAAGTATTTGGAGGGAAATAATAGTAATATTGTACATATGTAATTATATGAGTCCAAGTTAGAACTTATGGTTCTTTCGCCTCTCCAATAGTCAACAATATAAAATACCTATATTCTAATTTTATCCTTAAAACATTTGGAAACACGTTTCTTAGAAATGTTTAAAGTCCTCGTATTAATAGTAACACCTTGTACATATATAAAAACCAAAGGTAAAAATAATAATCAAGGAAGAAATTCATGGTTGTGAGCCGGGGTTTTCCATACCTCATCAGTACTCATCACACTTAAAGTATAAATCAAGTAAGAGGCTTTGACTTAAAAAGTTGAAACTTGAATGCAAACATTAAATTAGCACAATTAACTTAATGTTTTACTCTCACGTTTTCAAGCACATCTAATCCTAACTGACATAATTGTATATGGTTTTTTTTCTCTGTTGTTATAAATTTACATAATCTGACTCACCATTTAATTATACACAAAGAGAATCCAGCATCCACATGGTTAAAGATTTTTTTTATTCTAAATCCAAATACTTTTTTGTCTTTAAATTTTAGACAAAAAATGTGAGACTTTTACATCAAAAAAGTCTAAGCATATTATTTTAGCTAGAAAAAAAATAAATTATTACAGATTGTACACCTTAGTCTTGCTCTTGGAAGATAAATTAGTTAAAATTTAATTAAGTTGAGAGTGTCAATTGTTTTTCATGGTCAGGGAATTCCATGTCCTATCTGTACTTTTACGTCTCATATTCTCTGAAAGATTGTACAGGGTACAAAATACTACAATTTTTGTATGAGTTTAAGGTATTTACGTCTAATCATCATCATAGGAATTAAAGAAAATAAGATAATTGTTAGCATTAACCTTTACACTTGACACACTACAGATACACAGAGAGAGAGAGCACAGGTGTACAAAAAAATGGTGTCTTAATAACTTTTTTGTACAACAAATTCTTCCTCTAACGACTAACGTTCACACACACACACACAGGGATAATATATTATTATATTATCCATGGCAGACAAGTTAGACACACAGACAAGAAAAGGACAGTAAATTATACGGAGTGATTAAAAAAATGTTTATAGTGATAGTAAGTATATTTTTATATGGTATTTTGTAGTATAATATTATGCATCATTTTTGCAACAAAACAAAATTTCACTTTACACATTAACACTAATTGCAAGGCCAAATCTTCATGTCAAATCAACACATCATCTTCCTCCATTTCAACTCTTTCCATAAAGTCCATTCAAGATGAAAGATGTATAAGTAATGTTTATTCTTCTTTTTTATACATATTTTTAGTCATTCTAGTTGTAGTACATTGCTCACTGCACTGCTACAAAAATACACATTACGAGTTTTTATGTAGAGAAGAATTTGAATACATATATTATATTAGCATATTATTATCTTTACATAAACTTTTTTGTTAGTGGGATATCATCACTTGGAATTTTTAGTATTGGAATAGAGACAACTAAATAAAGAAAAAAATGTGCTGCATGTTCTGTATTTATCTCAACAATGCAAATTAAACTAAGTTACTTTATACTGATGACTAAGAGTTTTGCCATTTTCTTTGTCTTTAGTTTTTTTTCATGTTACGACTACGAATATATCTGTAGGACATCCTCACGTTTTTTGTACAGTCCACAAAAATGTATACTCTTCTTTTTTTGCATAATTTGGCGAACATGCCAAATGGACATTAAAGAGAGAGAGAGTGCTCTAGGGCTATTGACAAGAACATGTAAAGGTCGGTTTCTATCTGTAAATAAATACATTTTTACATTCATTTTTTTGTTCTTTTGTCCAGATATATCAGAATATAAAATTCATGTTTAAAATAATTTCGATAGTTAACCTCCAGTTGGGAATAATCTCTTCCCACTGATCATGACTTTTAGCTTTAGCTTTTAGAATGAATTTTACCTATAGAAAAAATTTTGTAGAAGAATGCATTATGGAATTTCCGTATCCTTTGCCAGAGATTTAAAAATGAATTGTAATTGTCATGATCATGAACAAGTTTTAGAGTGTACATTGTAAAATAAATAATTTTAATGAGTTTTTATTTATTGCAAGGAAATTACACAATTTGTCAAGCACACAAAAATTTATTTTTCTTTTGTCAACTACTACAGATTGTAAAGAATACACTTGAAATTTATATGTGGAGTTTCAAATGACAAATCAAGTTAGAGTTATATAACAAATATTTGTATGGTTCGTTTTTGTCCAAGTAGAGAATAGTAGAGAATGTAGAGATAGAACACGTTACTAGAATATTCTTGTCAATGGAGAATTAGATAGAGAATGATCTCTCTCTGCGCAGTTTTTTCCAACGTATAGAATCCTAATACAGAATATCTGTAATAATAATAAGACACACAATCTACAGTTACATTTAAATAATCATCTGTAGATGTTACAATTACTATGGATGTAGGTTCTATGATGGGAATATAGGAAATTCATCATCTATTACAAAATGACTGAACAATGAGTCATCATCCTCTGGTCAGGAATTTTTATTCATGATGGCTACTTGTTTTTATTATCTAGTCTAATAATTATTATAAAGGAATTTTAAATTTTTAACCTGTACTGGGTTACAGGTCAAGGACTTTCTAATGATAGAAATTCCCATCATTGTACACATAAAAAGTTTACAAACTTGATTGTTAAAAATAAATATATTCGTTACATGTGTTATTTGGAGACAATCGTGCTTGTGAGAGAAAATGATTAATTTGGTAAATATGAGTTATAAATCTTGTAACTTGTGTCATTAACATTTGGCACACCCTTCATTGTGTATCTCTAATGGCTAATAAAATTGTCTCTTGTCTTTCTCTCCCCATGAATAATTTTTCAATTGTTGTTTATTGGTCTACAAAGAGAGTTGACATGGACTTTCTTCTTGAACATGAAGCAAGTGACTTTACAAGTTACAAGAGAGACAATTGAAATAATCAGGATGGGTCTTTCCATCCATGAAATCATTATTAGGGGATGAGACACAATATTATGAAATATAAATGAGATTGACAGGTAGTCAATGAGAAGAGACAAATAAAATCTACAAATATTTGTCCACCATATTCACAATAGATATCTTTGACTGCCTTGAGGAATTGGCTTTTAATTTTTGTGAATATTACAAATATATCATGTAGTTATGTGCTCTGTACAATATTAAAAGACGTGAAAAGGTTAACCCCCTTTTGATTGTGATTCTAGTTTAAACCGTTTAATTTGCACGGAGCAATTACTTAGATTTATTTGTATGACGTACCTATACAAATACTTGTTATCTGAAACCATGCTTTAAAACCGTTTACGGGAATTTACACAAGTAATTAGACAGTTTTCTTATAACTAAATAGTTTGAAGAGTCTCCAAATAAAGATTTTTGTGTCAATGACCATAAAACCAATTTGTTGGGTAAACATAGGCCTCACATTAATCGGCTTTGAGTTTTTGAAAACAAAATATTAAACTGTACAACAATAAAATGGTCTTAAATACAACAATTTAATTTGACTCTAGTTTATGTGTTACACTGTACAGATACAGGTATGTCGTATATCATTAGGATTTCCCCAACACAGTTTGTTGTAATGTACAATTAGCTGAAATGAGTGTGAGGTTCATGTCCATGTTTGAGTAGAGGAGAAAAAAAAATTACAAATATTTTGCACACAAAGTCCATGAATATTGACTTTGCTAGTTATTGGTTAATGTAGTACGTAAACATGCAAATGAGAAAAAAAAGAATGGACATCCGTTTCACAGAGTGGACAGATGGACAGACGGCATACGCATAAGTACGAAGAGAGTAAAAGGAAATACATTGTTAATAAATGGTCTTGTGCCCATGGTCTATGGACAATTGATTTTTTTGTGGGCCTTTACCACCATTTCATGTTATTTGTCACTTGAACTCACATGCACTTGTCATTGTCTGTCCATAGTTTATGTCTCAAATAGTTGAACTCATCCTAAAGCAGGACGGCCATCCTTGCTCCAATTTTTAAATAACCATAAACAAAAAAAAAGGAATTAACTCACTTTCATTTTCATAATAGGAAATAATTATACACTAAAAAAAACTTTTACTGTACATTCCTTTTCAGTAGAGACAATACCTTTAATGTTAGTGGACTTTTTGTGCATGAAGCACATTCCATGTCCAAAGAATGACATCAATACATTATCATTAGGGCCACTCATATGAGATTGACACGAAAAATAAACAAATGTGTTTTATTTTTAAGGTATGAAAGGGTGGGTTATCTCAGGTCAGGTCATGTTTAATGAAATTAAATCCAAAATTTGAAAATATAATTTTTTTATCGAGACATTTTTTGAAAATAAAATCGAATTTTTACCTGGAATAGATACGAAATTTGGGTGGCCTAATTATCATAAATAATGAGAAAGAGAGAGTGAATTTTATAAATTTTAAACAGATTACATTAACTTTTCTCTTATTTAATCATTTTAATGTTGTAGAAAATGAGTATATTTTGAAAATGAGTATTTTAATTTTCAGTTATACTACTCATCGGAGTTGCCTGTCTTATCGCAGGGCAAGAGAATCTTCAAGACCAAAGAGAAGTGGCCAATGCTAATAATGACTTTACGACTTCATTGTACAATGTAAATTTTAAAATAAAAATTTTCACATTAATTACAATTAGTTCAATATACTTTTTGATTTAAAAAAATGAATTTATTAATGTATTTCATAATTTACAGAAACTACGCGAGTCAGTTCCCGGAAATTTAATATTTTCTCCATTCAGTTTGAGCTCAGCCATGGCGATGGTGAAGGCAGGAGCCAAAGGAGTGACAGCAGATGAAATTCAAAGAGGAATGCACTTTCCTAGTGATCAACAACTTTACAGTGGATACAAATCATTACTTTCTACCTTACAGGTGAATAATCTCTACATTTAAACTCTTACATTGTTTTAAGAATTATGTAAAATTAACACTTTTTTCACACTACCTATTTTCTCTCCTCTTTTTCCTCAAGAAATAATTTATGCCCCCTTCTTTTCCTCTGTCTTCATACATATTTGTAATACATAATACAAATGTATGAATTTTTATGACCTTTCTAAACATTTACTTTTTTGTTAAAGTCACATTGAAAATGTAGAGGATCCATGTTAACTATTTTTGTGGTTCCTCCCATAAAATTCATAGTTATTAAAGTAACATGTTTACGCAATATTTTTCTAATTGACTTTGACTTGGTCTTGACAGTCAAATGAAAATTTTACTTTGGAGACTGCAAATCGTGTCTACTCTCAAACTGGATTCGCCTTGAACGAAGATTATGTGAAGACTTTGAAAAACAATTTCAATGCTGAAACAACTCAACTAGACTTTTCACAGGCTAGTCTAGCAGCCAATCAAATCAATGGATGGGTTGAAAATGTTACAAGATCTAAAATTAAGGATCTTGTCTCCTCTAGTAAGTTTATTATCATTATTTTATGACTTTCATTATTTATTTTACTTTTAATTATTCTCAATGAAATTAATATAATTTTTTAAAGGTGACTTTGATGCACTCACTCGTCTTGTTTTGGTCAATGCAATTTATTTTAAGGGATTATGGGCCAATAAATTTGACCCTGACAGTACTCAAAAAGCTCCCTTCAATACTGGCTCTGAAAATATTACTGTTGACATGATGAGAAGTGAGAGTGAGTATCCCTACATTGATTTGACCTCATCTCTGGATGCCAAGGCTATTGCCTTACCCTACAAAGTAATTATTTTGTACAATTTCTTTTGTCTGTCAGATACATTTATATTTTAATTAAATTAATTGTGTTATTTATTTTAGGGAAATCGATTGAGTATGATTGTACTCCTTCCCAATAAAGTTGATGGTTTGGCAGATTTAGAGAGAAGACTCCAAAAAGAGGACACTGTAAAACTTGCTGATATTCCAGACAAAATGAGAAGTCGTAAAGTTATTTTGTACATGCCCAAATTTAAATTGGAAACTCGAATTGATTTGGGAGAAGTCTTGTCTGGTGTAAGCCATTTTTAATTTTGTTGTTTTTAATTGCTGATGTGAGATATTGATAAAAATTAATTTGAATTATTTATTTTTACAGCTGGGCATGAAATCAATGTTTCAAGACAATGCTGATTTTAGTGGAATTTCAGCTCCGGGCTCAAACGAAAAATTAAAAGTGTCCAAAGCTGTTCAAAAAGCATTTATTGAGGTCAATGAAGAGGGTAGTGAAGCTGCTGCAGCTACTGGTAAGCATTTTAATTTCAATCACAATTTTTTAGTCAGAAATTTAGTGTTATTCAAAGATATGAAAAGCTTTGTTTTCTTGCCTTGAGCTTTTCTTCACAAAAATTATATTTATAACAAGCTTGAGCCAAAAGTAGACTTTATTTCTTAATTCTAGTTAAACTGTATTTTATGAGGCTGTTTAATTTCTTGCATGTTAGTGTAATGCTTTTTTGGAGAATCTGTGGTATGTAGAATTAAATTACTTTCATAGTTTCTTGACAAACTTTTGTATGGAATTTCTGTATTTTGTAGTTACTTAACATTTTGAAACTTTCTTTTACATTCCTGTCTCACTCAAACTTTCTCAACTGTCTGTCATCATGTTTCATACTTACAAAAATTGAACTTTTCATCACAATAATTAAGTCTAGGCAAGACAATTAATAATACCAATACATTTCATAAATATCTATTTTGCACAAAAAGATTGAGAGTACAAAGTTTTTAGTCTGTCAATGTCCATTGTTGGGACATTCTCAGTGTTTTTAATTTTGAATATCAGTCTCTTCCTTAATTTTCATGACTAAAATTTCTTAATTTCCGTCACATTCCATTTTGAGAGTTGATTAAGAGTTGATGAATGAGAAGATGAAAAAAATCATGTTGATTTCTAAAATTAATTTTTCTCAAAATTTCGGGTTTGACTTAGGTAGTTACTTATCAAGTAGGAAGAATGGGCAGTTAAATATTTTCATTTTCTTCCTGTATTTATTGTGTACAAACTTTTTAAATCTTTCAAGTCTTTAGTGGTTGATTATAATTTTTCTGCAACAAAACATTTTTTGAGTATTTATTTGAAAATTAAAAAGAATTATAATTTGAATAATTTATATAGCCACATTTATACAACCACTGTCTGCACTCAGACCCGACATCCTGATACTGACCATTCATCATCCATTTCTCTTTATAATTTATGATGACCAAAGTGGAGTTCAATTCTGTGGGAAAGTTATTAATCCTGAAAATAATTGTGACGAAAATCATAATTCAATTTATATCAATTAATTAAGCCTCAATTTACAAACGACTCCACTTTTTTTAACGTCTGTTCTACAAACTTTGATCTCATACATATAATTATGGTTTAAAAATCAAAGCAATTTCCTGTTTTCAGTGAATATTACTCACCTTTGTTTTATGTTTATTTGAGTTTTATTTTATTTTGTGTGCTTTGAATCATTTAAATATTACTGAATAAAATTCATGACCAAGTCACAATTTGATAAAAATGAGATTTATATTGAATCATGAAGATATAATTTCATGTAAGAACTTTTGATAGATAAAATGACTGAAGTTTTGAGAAATTTTGATTAATACGGAAATTAATTAATTGTCTTCATTTGTAAGTAGCATGTGATAATTTTTAATGTTTTCTCCAAAAAGTAGATTTTGATTTCTTTCTTCTTCTCTGACGTGAAATTCTCATCCCAATTAAATTAATATTCATAGACTTTGTTTTCCACTAACACAAAATTATTTAAAAATTCACACACACATTAAATTAAAATTACCAATTTAATTGTTTAGAGAGTTCCATTATTTGTTCGCTTTTATCCCTTTTTTCTTCTTCTTGAACTTTTGTTACTATATAACTGTCAACAAATCATAAAATCACTTGACTCTTTTTTCATTAATTAATTCACTTGATAAAACTAAATGAGAACATCAGTTTAGTTGACCTCTGTGTTGTCCAACCTGTAATTTATGTAATATAACTGCAAAAAAAATAATATTAATAAAAAGGGAATCTGACTTAAATTTATACTACCAAATAAAATATGTAGAGGAAGGATTTAAAATATTTATAAAGAAAAGAAATTAATTATTGAAAATTATGTCGTTCAAAACAGGGATTCAATTAATGCTAAAAAGTTCATTTAGCGGAACAGTGCTTCGTTGCAATCATCCCTTCCTCACTATGATTTTCGACAATTCAACGAGTACAATTCTATTTGTGGACTCTCTAGTCAATCCATTGATTGAGAGTTCAGAGGTCAAACCACGTCATCACAATGAGGTCAAAAGCCGTGACAATTTACACGTGGATCAACAAAAATCAACTAGTGGACTCTACCCAACATGTACACTACCCCTCATCTTCCTCACCATCACCCTTACCATTATTACCTCCTTCCTCCATTAGTCTCTCTAAACAAGAATATTTAATTCAATATTAAAATTCCATTCCCACAAAAATTAAGCCCAACTTTGTACCTTTGAAAAAACTAAACACACAGACACTAAAAAAACATGTTTTTTTCAAAAAGAAACAATTTTACAGATAGTGAGACTGTGTGAGAGAGATGAATTTTTATTATTGACTTTTGATTACCATTTTACGTTAAAATATTTTATCCAAAGAAAGCTCTAACCAACAATTTTTTTAAAAAATTATTTTGGCATTTTATTTTACTAATGTGAATGTGCGAATATAATAATAATTTTTTTTACATCAAAACAAAAAACAATTCACATGTTTTTGATGTATTTAAACGTTGCTAAATAATTAAATTGAGTAGACGTTTTAAAAATAAACTTTGATTGTTATGCGCTTTAAAAATAATTTTGAATATGATTTAGATATTTAAATACAGTTTTTTTTCGTACTACATTAGTTATAAAGAGAGATTTTGTTTAAAATAAATTTTTATTGAGGAGGGGTTCTCTTTTGATTGCAGTAGTAACAAGAATGGAACGAAGGCTAGTTTTCCCAATAGAAAAAGTGACGATGAAAATTGATCGGCCATTCTTAGTATTTATTTACACCAAGTCAATCTCAATGGATAGATCCAATATTAACAGTATTCTTTTCCTAGCCACCAAGACCCATTAGAGAAAGTTGTACCTTTTGCATTCCAAATAATTATTTATACAAATTTATAGAAATTTATTTACTTAATATATATTATACTTTAAAGTTTATTTCTTTAGTGTCATCCATTTTTAATGCATTTTTAGAGCAATTTAGTTCCATGTTCATTTTTCTGAATTATTTTAAAAAAATTTGGCTTAGTCATGTCATTGTAAAATTCTACTTATGTTAAATCTGGACAAGCTGTGTGCCATTAATTTGTATGATGTGATGTCATACCCGTTTTAAGACATGATTTTTATTTAATTTTTTTAAAGAGCTTGTAGAAAATTTTATTACATATTATGTACATACTAGTTTAGCCTATTAAGTTCTTATTCCTACTACTTATGTAAATATTGAAACTAAGGTTAAGTATGTGTTACATTTTACAAATTTTAATTCAAACAAGGAAACCTGAATTTTTTAAAAATAATGTTTTTAATTTTGTTTTTATAAAGTCAATTAAAAAACTATTGTAAATAATAAAAAAAAATAAAATTATAGATAATATACTTGTAATAAAATTGTAGTTTTAATTAATTAAAGAATATTATTTTAATAGCGACAATCTAGTTAGCGGCGACATTATTCTTTAGTTTTTCATTTTAGATTAGTGTTCATGCATTCTTCATTTGCTATCAATTCTTATGAGGCTTCTTTTCTCAAAAACTTTATAATAACTTTATTTTAGTTAATTATTTTGTACTGGCAAGAAGCAACAGGAATTTAAATTTAAATGTAGTTTTACTTTTTTCATTAATGGAATCAGAGTCTTTAAATTATCTCGTTAAATGGTTTTTTTTCTCTATCTCCTTATGCATGTAAATTAGATAATTTGCTGGTGTTTTAAATTCTGGGGTTTATAATTATAATTCCCCTTTAAATTGTCGTCGATGAATAAATGTAATATAAAATTGTTTTAGACGCAATGTTTTTGGCCCGTTCCTTCATTCTTTCGGCAGAGGTTGATGAGTACATGATTGTGGACCGACCTTTTCTCAGTTTCATTTACGACTCATATTTTGGGAGTTTACTAACCATGTTAAAATGTCATCAACCTGATTAACTCCTTTATTTCTTCTCCCCCCTCTCTCTTCCGTACATCTTGAACACAATTTATCTGAAATAATGTTACAGTCAACGATGAATTACACAATGAAATATTTTTTTTGTTCCCCTCTCTTCTTCTTTATCTGTCAATTTGAGTTAGAATTTTGTGTAGAAGAATGTGTGCTAAAATGTTTTACAATTTAATTAAACGTTTGACAGGAAATAAATTTTGGACTGAATAAATATTAATGTTTACAAAAGTACTGAAACAATGTATAATATTGAATTTCCGTACTATTAAATTTTTGAGAAATTACATAATTAATTATTCAAGTGTTCTCTGCATCACCAAATTTCAATAACAAACTTTTCTCTCTCTTGCCAATTAAATTTTCATTCTCCATTGGCTAAAAGCTCTCTTTCTCTTATTTTGTGGGGGAGTGACTTGTAGTACTGCATTAGCTTTTATTTAAATTGATATTTAATTATTCTTTTCCTTTTTAAAAGTTTAAAAGAGTTAAATAATTTAATTCAAAATTATTTTTTTATCACGATGTGCCTTAATTTATTTTATTAATAATTATTATTAAAACATGTTTTGCCGTATAACTTTCTTTCTACAAATTAAATTATTTGCCCAAACAAAAAATAATATATTACAGAATTTTTACATAGGTTAATTCATAGTATAAACTTTTTTTTGGCAGTCAGTTTATTTTCTTTAGGCACATTTTTTTGAGTCGAGATGAATTTTATTATGATTTTCAAAGATTTGAAATGAGACCCTTTTTTGAACATTCAGTCTAAAATTATGGTGTTGATATTGTTTGTGATTATAGCTATAAAGATTTTCACCCGATCGAGATTTGAGACAATGATTTTTACCGTTGATCATCCATTCATCATGATGTTGTTTGACAGATTATCCAATCAGCAAAAAATTTTATTCATGGCAAAAAAACGTCACTGAGTCAGTTCCCCCACTCTCTACCTCCCCAAAAATAGTTCAACAATATTTTCTCTCTATAACTATTTTCAGTAGTTAATTTTGTTATTAAAACACAGCAAGTGTCACTGTTGCTGTCACTGTTAAATTTTAGTTTTGCGCATATTACTATATAAATGACTTGACAGTTTGTAATGACTTTTTTATGCCAAAAAACTATAGTTTTTACACATATGCTGATGCTGTTCTTTATTTAATTGGGATAGATAGACCCAAAAAAATTTAATTAAAAAGAATAGTTAGATGAGTAAAGTGTCAGTATAATGTGGACAATGTTTTTGTTTTTATTTTAGGTGTTGTATTCGTGGCGTATTCTCTTGTTGTCTCTGACTATCCAACAGAATTCAATGTTGATCATGGTTTTATCTTATCCATTTATGATCATCATAGCCAAACAGTCCTTTTCACTGCTAGGAAGACAAAATAAAAATTATTCTTCACATTTCATTTAAAAACTGAAACTTTCTTCTTCCTTAATTTTCCTTTATCATCTTTTAATTTACGATTTAACATTATTTTACTTAGGGACAAAACTTTACAAAAAGTACAATGAAATTAGTGAACGTCATTGACCTGTCAATTTTATGAGACAGTTGTTGTTGTTGTACATTTGAGGTCATTTCATGTATAAAATTTACGTGCAAATTAATAAATTGTATTCAAATTATGTATTATACGTGTTGAATGTACAACTGAATTAATAAATTGTGAAATGATATGTGAATAATGTTTAATGTCACTCCATTTACTAATTATGTTCGCTTTTTTTGATATATTTTATATTGGTACTTAATTATGTGTCAGTGTTATAATTTCTGTACCATGTACGAGTAGTGTAATGTGTAATAAAAATAAATGTTGGGTTTAATTAAAAAAATGAATAATTTAATTAAATTGACGTTTTGAATTGAGTTTTTGGGACCAAAGTAAAATGTTAAATTTTTCATCATCAGTATTAGTGAAAGTGACTGAGGGATTGAGTTAATTTATTTTAGGTATTCAATACATTGGTCGATCAGTAGTAATTACAACTGACTTGAGTGTGGATCATCCCTTCATGTTTTACATTGTACACGGAAACAGGGACATAATTCGACAATTTCCTGGCAGAAAAGTGAAACCTCTCGAGGTAAAAATCCTCTTTACTGGATCATGGAAAGGACCAGGAGCCAAATTGACCCGCGGTAAAAAAGATGTTGACATAAGGCCAAAGAGTAGAATAATTAAAAAAGGAAAGAAAAAGAATTCACAACGAAAGCACAAACGCCACCCCCACAAGAAAACAAAATTGGTGAAAACAGACTCTTAAGTGTAAAGCAATTTAATTAATTAAAATTGTTACCAATATACCATGAATAATAATAAAAATATTGATTAATGAGTCTAGACATAAATTGTCCTACTTATTTATTTACATTGGTGTTCATACATAGGACATGGGGGCTGTATAATTCATATAAAAATAATATTGGGATTTAGTATAAATACAATGTACAGGTAATGTATTCTTGTTCATTTTCTAATCTGATGAAAAGTAAAATTGAAAGTTGATTTGGGCTTGTTAACCTTGGGAGATGGATAACAACTAAAACAGATTGTCAAAGAAAAAAAAGGACGAGGAATAAAAGTTGCAGGTCAAGTAAAAAAGTATGAAAATGAAAAGAATTTGGGATGGACAAAGGGCTTCCCTTTTTTTACTTGCACTATTGTTGGTTTCAAGTTTAGTGTGTCGAAGACTCTGAAGAAGTGTACCACCGTTACACTTTCAAATAAAACAGGCACAGCTGGTAGGACATTGAGATGAGAGGCTGATAATGGGCAACTATTTCACACACACACACACAACATATTTTTCATTCATACAATCTAATGGAGATGACCATAAGTATCATAAAAATGTTGTATGGCATCAATATAAACAAACAACAATTGAAAGTATATTTTGAATTAAATTGATCAACGTGATGGTAGGCTTGTTTTTTGTATTAATTTATTTTCCTTCCTCATCCCACTCCAACTCTTCCTCTCCTCTTTACTGCTCATTCTTCAGTTATTTTTATTCCGAATTAGTGACTGTACGTAGCTGTGTAGTTTGTTAAAAAATATAGACACTTTTTTGTGACTAAAGTTTGTGACCAATAAAATCAACATGAGAAAAGGTACTTTATACTTGTATGAACAACAATTTTAATTGATTTGGTGGAGTGTCATTATTTTGACGAGTGATAAGATATGGTGAGTGCGAAGAAGGAATAATATTTATTATTTTTCAGGGGTAATTATTACCATTCTGATTGTCATCTTTACTAGATTGACAATCAACCATGGGGAGAGGATTGAGAATGAAAAATTATTAATTCATGCCAACAATGAATTTACCTCTAAATTTTACAAGGTAATTCAACCACACCCTTCAGTTTCTTCTCCTTGTCTAAAATTTTTTGTTAGTACACATAATTTTTTACGCCAATGACAATGACAAAAATTTGTACAAAATTGATCCTACTTTTGTTCAAGTGGAAGTTTTTATGGTTTTGTTTAGTCATTTTTGTTGTAATGTAAAATGTTGATAAAAACGTTTGCTTCAAAAATGAAACCGGTGTAGAATCTCCACCTCAAAAATAAGAGATTAAACTAGAAATTAATTTTGTTTACTCAATTTTCAGTTTGGAATGGAAGCAATGTCAAATTCTTCTCAAAATTTTATATTCTGTCCACTATGCTTAAGCACTGGCATGGCACTGCTCAGTATGGGAGCCAGTGGAGAGACGTTGAGTCAAATTCAAAATTCCATGGGATTTCCTCAAGATGAGTCAGTTCTTCTTGAAGGATATAAAGATCTTACTCGGGTAAAATATTGTCAAAATAATAATTTTAATTGAAGAAATTATTTTTCACTGTCTTCCCGCCATTCTAGACTCAAATAAAAGCCAATAAATTAATGTTCAATGGACTCTTTCTCACCAACAACTTGACACAAATTGACTCAAATTACGAAACCAAACTTAAAAATTATTTTCAAACAGTCCCAAAATTTGTGAGTTCCTCGTCTAACGAGAATCTCAAAAAAGAAATTGAAAGGATGCTTAAGCATGAATTAGAAGAAATTGGAGATAAACTTCCTGAGAAGGATGGGTTCAATCAACGGGGTATAAAAAATAATTAACAATTATTTTTAATATTTAATAATTATTTCTAAAATATTTACTTTTTCAGTTACTGTACACAAGGGCAGACAATCATCTACGGAGGAGAGCATTGTCCTCATAAACTATTTGAGATTTAAAGCAGGGTGAATTTAATTAAATTAATTAAACTTAAATTGTTGGGAATATTCATTAGATTAATTTAATGTTTGTTTTAAAGATGGGAGAGAAGATTTGAAACATCAAGTACAACTGAGGAGCCTTTTTATGTGTCAAATGATGAAATAATTCCAATTAAAATGATGAGACAGACAGGACATTTTAATATTGTTCGAATTCCACAACTTAATTGTCGGGCCATTGCCATTCCTTATTTGATTTGTGATGGTTTTAATTTATTTAAAAAATCTTCAGCCAAATTAACTGAAACATCTCGTTCAAAACCGAGACGAAAGAAAGTTTGTAAGAGTGGAGTGAGAGATTCTCGTCTACAAATGATTGTTCTCGTTCCAAATGAACAGGGAGGACTGAAAAATTTAGAATCTTTGTTGACTCCTCAGTCTTTACTTGAAATCCCTCAAAAATTTGAGTATAAAACTTATCTTGACTTTAGTTTACCTAAATTTAGTCTTGATAGTACACAAGACTTTGTCAATTTAACTTCTCAGGTACTTGAAAACCCATTTTAATTTAAGGCAAGTGTTTGATGAAATTATTATTTATTTATTCTTTTTAGTTTGGAATGGACGCCATGTCTAGCGCCACATCAAATTTTAGTCGCATTTCAGACAGTGACTCATTGAGAGTCTCCAAAATATTTCACCATGTTTCTTTGCATGTTGATGAAAAGGGAAGTCGAACCAAGTCATCACATTTGAAGGGTACAGATACTAAATAAATTAATTATTTTCATGCAGTAATAATTACAATTATTGTAATTAAATTAAAATGTGTTAAAAATTTCAGGAAAGAATCCATGGATGCATCCAAAATTAGTCAAAGTTGACCAACCATTTTTAGCTTTTATACATGACAAAAAATTAAATGCCATTTTAATTGTTTTGAAGGTAGTACGACCAATATAAATTAAATGTTTTTGTGCAAATTATTTTGCAACCTGAGTCATTTTTACCAGATAGTTCATAATGTACATTTGTAAATAATAAAAATACTTTTATAAATTATTGTTACTGTACATATACCAACACACCAATTGCCTGAAATAAATCTTTATTAAAAATTCATTTATTTTGCATTATTCAAACTAAGCAAAAAAAAATTATGTAGTCACAACGGGAAGGAAACTTTTTTTTTGCAAACGGACGAGTACGAAAAATGGCAAGCTAATGTCAAAATCATCATTTGAATGAACAAACAAAATGAGAGTGTTAAAAATAACTTTTCAAGTTCTAAGAAATAATTTTGACAGCATATAAAATTTACTCTTACTTTTTTTAACAAGGTTACCAACTAGAATAATTATTTCTTGTAAAAAAATGAAGTCTAATATACTCGTCATCATATTTTTGGTGACGTACCCCTTGAACCCCTTAAATACAATCAAATTGACTGAAGCCAGTACGAGTACGGAGTCATCAGTTGAACAGTTTGAAGATGTTGGCAGTGAAGACTCAGTGGATCCAATTCAAATTTACAAGAATTTTACAGACAGAATATTTTCTACAATTAGTGTAAAATTAAATATTACACTTTAAAATAATTTTATTTATTAACTTTTAATTCTCATTTTCTTTAGGAACTTGGAGAGAATACTACGACGGATACAAATGTAGAAAGTTATGATGAAGACGGATCCTTGTCAATTGCATCTTTACTTGGGGTTGCATACATTTTGGCTGGGTCAAATGACCTCAAATTACCCATTTTATATCCCGTATTTGACAATATTATTGCGACAACTTTACAATGGGATGTTCTAGGGGCTTTAGACACAGCCATAGAGGCTATGGAACAGGTAATTATTTTGGAAAGTTTTTCAAAAAAACTGAATAAGTTTTATTTTAAAATTTCAGACTCTACAATGTTCAAACATAATATTTGTCTCAACTTCAATGAATTTATCGTTGGAGGAGGGGAACAAAAATTCATTTGAGATAATTCAAGTTGATTTTGATGAAGATGATGTGACAGTTCCAATGATAAATGATAAAATTTATAGTTTACTTCAAACAGGATCTATTCAACAAAATTATATTCCAGAAGGTAAACTAAAATGATTTTCATAAAAGGAAATTAATTAATTTAATTTAATTTTCAGGCTTACTCATTTCAAGCTCAACACAGGCAATAATATTTAATATAATTGAGACAAAAAAATTAAAATGGACTAGTCCATGGAGTCCAATCGGTAAACAAACATTTAATAAAAGAGAACAAGTTGACATGCTCCAATTTGAAGGAATTGTCCAGTTTATTGAGGATGAGAGTGAAATTCAAGTTTTCATTCTTTTTGAGGTTTAAAATTATAAAAATATTTTGTACTGTATCAATTAAGGGTGGGTTAGATAAATTGTCTGTTTTTCATAGAACCAAAAATGTGGAATAGCTCTAAGAATGTCAAATAAGGACATGTCACAAGTTCAAAGTGTGGCCAATATTGAGGACATGGACTTGGCAGCTTCATCAATGAGTTTAATTCAAATACCTGAATTAAATTACACCTTACGTTCTGAATATAATTTTGTTGGTGTCAAATAATTACCTAATTAAAAAATTTAAATTCTAGAAATATTTTGTTTAATTTTTTTTGATGTATAGGATCACATTGAAAATACAAATAATTGTGACTTGAACTCCACATCAAATTTTTTAAAACTGCTCGACGTCTTAGCTCATAAGTTTCACCTTGGACCAGAATTCTTAGAGTTTATTGTGATTTCAGGTCAGTTGGGAAATCAAAAATTGTATAAATAATTAAAATTTAAACTAAATATTTATCTCAAGGTGCTCAAATAAATAATGTGGAACAGTACCAAGAAGAACTAAAACGAGATAAAGACAATTTTCCAAAATTATCTGACTCAAAAATTGTGAAATCATTCAAAGATGAAAATCCAATTGAATATATGGACATGGAGGACGGTATAGATGAATCATTTGAGGCTCAATTGAAGAAGAATACAACAAAGAAATTGAATGAAGATGATCAAGACATCAAAAGAATTATTTTTGATAGACCTTTTACATGGGTCTTTTTTGATGATCATCGAGTCCCAATTGTAGCCGGGGTTGTCTCGTCTCTCAAGACTTTGTCTGCTGGAGAAGATTCTCCAGCTTATGCATATCTTGGTATGGAGAGTAGTACAAGTTTCCCATACACTCAATGTTTTGGTAAGGGTAAAGTCCCTAAATTATCGACCATAAGTCCCACTCTCAGTCCCGATTATGACTTGGAAGGTTATGTGTCCTAAAAGCGTCTTCTTCTATAGTGACTGTCAGTACAACTTTCAAGACTCTTTAAAATTAATTGTACATTATGACACGTTGAATTCTATAGAAAATAGTAAACTATAGTTTTTTTTCTTTTAAGTTAATAATCTTCATAGTTGGCTAAAAGTAGAATTGAAAATGGGAAAACTAACTTTTCCTAAATTTCTTTTTTGCATAAACATGAAAGAGTTGTGTGGATAGAGAGAGAGACCGTGTAGTTAGTTCATGTAAAAGCTTTTGATGTAATGCCGAAGTTAGTTCATAACATGCAAGGGAGAGATTATTTACATCATAAAATGTTGTAACTCTGACAAAAATGTGTACAAAACCTTTCTCTCCATTTATTGTGGTTTATAAACCTTCATAATCCTTTTCTCAAATTATTTTATTAGTTGTAACAAAATTCAAAATATTTTCTACGCAGCCTTGCATTATACAAGCTATCATGTACATGGAATATTACATTAAGATTGTTAAATATTAAGATTGACTTTATATCAAAAAATTGTTGAATAAACATTTTGTTTTTCTCTTCTAAAGTTCTAGCTGTAGTGTTAAAAGTATTGGAAAGTAAGTATGTATATGATTTTTGTGCTTAGTTTCATGTGAAGAGAGTACAGATGTGGGTATGTAGTATGTACATATAAAAATAAATGGCTATAGTTTTTGGTGTGATGGACAAAAAAAAGTGAGTCAGAGGTTTTTAGTCTTTGATCATTTCATGACCCTCTTTCCGTGTTTCTCCTCATCTAATGCACCTGATTGAATGACGTGGAAGCATGCAAACATGTCAGCTGTATATTTACAACATGCAGTCAACAATACTCTTCTCTCTCTCTTCAAGAAGGGTCAGGGAGGAGAAATTTAGAGCCCTGGGAAAAGTCAATGCATCCCGACAGCTCTAACCAATATTTGTAGACTATAGATTTTTATGGGACTGCAATAAGTTTTTGGGAATTACTAGCCCCCCCCCTTTTTCATGACTCAAAATACTTGTGACTACGAGTACACATCTCCCAATTTTGGAAAAGGAACCAGAATCATTTTCAGGTACATTAAAATTGACAGGTCGAATTTTTTTTATTATAAAAATCAAACATCCCAATATTCTTTCTAGGGTCATCGAGGTCATAATCACAATCTTAGTACCAGAACTTATTGAAATTCCAACATATTATCAGAATCATCTCTCTCTCTCTCTCTGTTTAAAATTTACTCAATGTTTGGAATCCTGCCAAATTATTAAGAGAGAGCTGTCAAAAAATGTGTTTACATATTTTCTCTCTCTCTTTTCAAGTATACAAAATTTCATTGCACATTTTGATTGGTCTTGTATTAAAATTCAAAAAAAAATGATTTCATTTTTAAAAATAATTCTTTGACCCAATATCATTTTTTACAAATATTTCTTATATTAGGTCAAAGAATAAAAGCAATTTCAATAAAAAGTGAAATGAACTGAAAGCAATTTTAATTACAATTTACGCTCCAGCAAGAAAGAATGCACATATTCATGTATAGTTAGTTAATACATAATACTAGTAGTACACAGGTATTACACATTTAAATTCAAGAGAATGCCAAACTAACAAGTATTCATTGAAATGGAGCATCAGTTTCTCGGTACTTTTTATTTTTTTGAAGCCTCGCATTCATTCTTCGTACACGCACAAATTTATGACTCTTTTTTTTCTCTCTCTCTCTCAAGTCAAGTTGTAGTAGTCGCAAAGTTGACGGTGATGGTGGTGGTATTAGTTTTGTAGTGAAAAAAAAAATAAAGAAAAAAATATTTTTAAAGGACTTTATTGTTAGGCTAACGTAAGGAGTGGAGTTGTTACGGGTCTCATTTTTTTTAACTGGCTACAAATATAATATAAATGCTGTGGTTTATGTGTACAGAAAGTATTCCGACTTTACAGATACAAGAGAGGGTTTCCCTCAAACTTGTTTCTTGTGTGCGCAGCATTTCCGTGTTATATATCTATACAGGCTGAATTCATAAACCCATGTTTATGACTATGGCTGTAATTGTGAGGGTCCTTTCTACCCGACTTCTTCCGTCCCTTCCAGTTCTTCTCCTGGCATCAAACTGTTTACTTCCCAATCCAAGTCTCCTTCTCTGTTCCATTGACTTGTAGTTGTACAAGCTTGAATCATTTTTTCTTGTTGAAGATTAATAAAATTCCATACTACAAATATAGACGTGTACCACGACCCACGTGCTTTATTAATTAAAGCTGAAAAATAAAATTGGTCAGTGAAATTTGTACATGCTCCTTCCTCCCTGAAGAATAAGAGGCAAGAGGACAGAGAAAAAAAAGGATTTGACGGAGGGTAATGAGAAATGAAATTGGTGAAAGTTGGACTGGTGTGTGAGTGAGTTATGTAGAAAACAAGATTATTTGTGTGTCTTATGGACCAGCGGACCAAGATGAGTTACAGAAGATTTGCTCTCGACAAATTTATATTCCTTGTAATACATTTGGTCGGTTGGATTCATTTGGGCCAAGCCACGTGGTGGTAAGTTTTTCTTTAAATTTAATTAAGTCAATTTTAATTTTCTCATCAAAAAAAGCCTCTCTCTCTAGTGGCTAGTGGAAGAAAAGTAGAATATTAAATTTATTATTTTTTGAAAATAAAAATACTTTATAGAAACTGAAAATGAACGAATTTTAAATCCAACTCATAAATGCAGACAGACTCTTTCTCTCTCTCTCTCTTTCTGAAAAGTTTCTTTTTTAAGAAAGAAAAAGAGGGGCAGATGAACAGACAAAGGAAATAATAAATTACATTAGGTTATATTACTCTTGTCCTGCGGTTTACGTATACAAGATTTTCTCAGCTTGAAGGGGGTAAATTTAGTGACTGCATCCCCATTTCATCCATACGAGTTCTGTATTTTGTAGAAGGAAAGGTAAGTACTAATTTCCATGTATTGGCTACAGATCTGTATTCACCGTGTAAGAGACTGTTTCACATGGTGTCAATTTCAAGTCTCAATTTTATCTTCTCACCCTTTTCTTATTCTCTTTTATCGAGACTCCGTACATTGTTGGTACACTGAAGGTGTGTGGGACTTGAAGGGTTCAGAAAAATGTTGGGAAGAAGTCATGGAATATTTTTAACAATGTGTAGTCTTGTCCTACAAATAATATATAAGTTAACACAATCCATATGTCTCTCTCTCTCTCATCAACTCCCTTTCACTGATATTAAAAAAAGGAGAGTGAAACCACAAAAGATTGATACATAAAAATGCAGTTTTTTCTTCTCAGTCTGTTACTTGTACAGTCTTTATACTCTGGGCCCTTTTCTTGTTCAGGGGAGGAGAGAGAGTCGAGACCGTGCTGTAAACAGACATTTGGTCGATTACCTCTCACCCAGGAGGACTCGTAAACTATCGTCATAGGAAATAAAAATGTCAAAGGTGTAAATGAGCAGAAAGGAGTTAAAATGGACACACATTTTTCTCATAATCTTTACATACCTTTTTTGTATTCTATACATTTTAACTTGTATAACAAAAAACATTTTTAAATTTTGTCTCACACTTTTTTTCACTACTGAAATTACGAGTATTTCTAACATTTTCAAAAAAATATTTCCAAATCAAATCTTCAAACTTGGAAAAATGGAAAAGTCTTCCTTTTTTCACATGTATTATGTCTTTTTCGAGCTGTTCTCATTGTTGGGAAAAAAAGTATAAAATTTAGTACATGTTTTTTTTGAGGAACAATAAAATGAGTCATTTCACATTTCAAAAAAACTGTTTCGACAGTACACTATTAAACAAGTACAAGTAGTGAGTTGATTTCTGTGAATGAAAAAAAAACATTGGAAAATTTATTTTTTTCCAGAGTCCATTCATTTTCAGGGGAACATGGAGTGACTAATATTCTTCTAGTTGTTCATAGTCGTGTATGAGTACAATAAAAAAAGGTAGAGAGAATGAGCGGGTTGCACAAGTCATATAAAATATAACTAGGAGGAGTACATTATGGGCAAAGAGAAAATATACGAATAGCACAGCTGTGGACAACATTACTTGTATATTTTTTTGTTATTACTTTGGATTTTGCTAACTTCCATAAAATTTTCATGTTCATGGGAGAGAGTCAACTTGGGTGTCGCTCATGATGAAATTAAACACTTTTTTTTCTCTCTCTCTCTCTCTCTTTAACTCTCATTTTCATGAGCCTTCTCTCTAACTGTAGTTTTATCTGTATACTTTCAACTTTTAATCTCTAAACAATTTCAACTCTATTTCTCCATCATAATGTGCATATCTAAGCTTGTCTCTGTATTTTTGAGAATTTTTGTTTAAATTCTTTGAATCTTGTCTTTTATCAATGAAAGGATTTTCTTAGAAAACTAAGTAATCTGTACTTGTATAAAATACTACAAAAAAAATTCTACCTAAAATGAGTAGACCTGGTACACAAAAAAGGGTTGAGTGTCTTGAAAGTTGGAACTTGACGTAGGTAGGAATGTAGATTATTATGATTATGAGTACCTCTTGTGTATTTACATGGATAAGTTTTTTGAAGTGAAAGCGGAAGTGTACAAGAAATAAAACAGAAAAAATGAAGTACTCCTTCACAAGAATTCTCATCTGTATCTGTGGAGAGAGAGATGTGTATCTCAAAAATGGTGAATAAGTTCATCTGTAATTTGAATGTTTGAGAGTTTAGTAGTAAGAAAAAAAAACTCCCAAAAAACATTGATTTGATATTATCTCTCTCTCTCTGTCTCTAGTTGAGACTTTGGTGGTCACATGGGAACTGCCGGCATCAATTTATTCGTATAAACATGAGACTTAAGTCATGCTTATCTTGGCCTTGTTTGTATGTGTCTATATAATGACTGGCTCTCTTCTCCTCTTCTCGGTTTATTTACACTGGAGGATTATTACACGAGGAGCCAGAGCCATGCTGCCATGCAACTCACCCTCTCTCTCTCTCATTTTCAATGTAAATAATATATTTCCCCAATTCTTTGAACCATCCTCATAATATACATAATAATCTCCACTTTTGTGTATACCCTCACTTTTTTTTCTCTTGTTTAATCCATATATCATTACGTAATACACATGTACAACTATACAGGAGGAGCATCATTCATTGTGCCATTCCTATCAAGTCAAATAAGTAATACAAATGGTTGTCTACATGAGTGGAGACTATTAGTATGCATGAGAGTAGAGTAGGAAAAAAAACTCGAATCGACTGTCATCACATCATTTATCCCTCACTTGACTAATAATGATCATGACATGATATTTGAAAATTTTTGGAATAGCTAACTCTATTTTCCCTTGTAAAACATAAGCGAGATGATGAGTGGCCTCTCTCTCTCTCTTTTGTACTTTTATACCTACCCCCGATTAGTTGCTTGATTACTCTAATTTGTAAGGCCTATACAAAGTCAAAACTCATTTCCCCCCATTCTTTGTCAGATGAGCACCTAATTTGTCTAGTCTTTTTTTTATCTGTATAAATTCTCTTGTTCTGACTAATCAATATTTCTATCAATTAACTTTCTCTCTTTATTCTCCCCCCCCCCCAGCTCTCTCTCTCTCTTTCTCTCGACAAATATTTTTGATGGAAAATTCCCAGAAATAAAATTGTCCATCTCTCTCTCTCTCTCTCTCTCTATCTATCTCTTTGGACTTGAGATTGAGCCTCTTATGTATTTTTTATGATTGTAGATTGAATCTAAAAAAAGTTGTCAAATTTAATTAATAACTTTTATTTTTTTCTGGCTTTCTCAGCATTATTTTTTTGGGGGGAAAGGGTACTTAGGAGTGGATACTAGAGATATGAGTATCATGTTTACGATAGTGATTGGGAATAGCCACAGTACAATAATTGTCTGACGGATGTCGAATGTATTTCTGGGCTGGAATCTGGATCTCTCCAAGATCCAAATACTAAAAGACTGTAGAAAAAACATGATGAGTTTTGCTTGAGCCGTATCTTTTTTTTCTTCTCTGTACAGATAGTTGAGCCAATAATCCCTCAACAGAACATTTTTATGAGCACTTTACAAATTCCACCATCAACTTTTGGAACCAAACTCAGCTCTCAGCTTCCTGTCTTCGTCCTCATCCCTCACCTCACATTTTCAGCTCTGTAGACCCAAAGACTCTCTCTCTTTCTCTCTTTTTCTTGTCATCCCCAAATGAGAGTCAAAAAAGACAAAGAGTCATATTCTTTGGTAAAATCTTATTTGATGAGGGAGTATTAGGAGACTGAATAGTTTGGAACGTTGGAGGACGAGGAAAAAGAGTCTTGGTTCCATTTTAATACAGGCAATTAGGATAGAAAGATATGTCTGTGTGTAGGGAAATGGGGAGGCCTGTCCAAAAAGTTGATCTTGTGACTTTTGAAGACTATAAGGTGGTCGAGAGTACATATGAGGAAGCAATTATACGGTTCCAGTTCTATTCCTCTGTTCCAACTCCTCCAACTCATAAAATCATGGACAGAGAGAAAAGTACTACAATTCTATAGTGCATCTGTGTGGTGCATTTTAGTGTCGTCAAACAGTCCAAATCTTTCTTTATCTCTTTTGTCTTTTGTTTCTTTACGACCTTTAACAAATAACACCAATCTCCTCTTTATACCCGACTTTTATACACCCCTCATCTTCTCTTTTCTTCACTTTTTTTTGTCTTGGTGTACGTCGTACAAGTATGGGTTCCTCTTTGGAGAAATATTTGTTGGGGGCTGGGGGTGAGTTTTTTGAAACCATAATTTTTTTGGGCACGCTTCATGCTTAAAAAATTTGTATTTCTATTTATTGACGTTAAAATTTAATAATTAAATTGTTTTTTTGTCTACTTGTAATATAAAACATGTAGGTTTTAAAAACAAACAGTTTAGGGTAATTGAAACAACGAGTAAAAGTATAGCCAAGGCCTGAAACTGTAAACTACCTAATTTTTTTGTGACTCTCTTTTTTATTTTTGTGCCGTCATGTTCATGTTCCTGCTTGCCGGCTTTCAAATTTAAAAAAAGAGTACAAAGTGAAAGTCATAACATACGTTGGAGGATATTTATAGTTTGTAAAAAAATATGGTAAAAATTCTTTTACGTGTAAATTTTAATGCACAATAATATTAGGTATTGATATTTTAGTTATTCCATAATTAATTCAACTCCCAAATTAGTTAAGTTAATTAAATTAAAAAAAATATGCTTGTGATAATTAAGAAGAATGAGTGTGTGGTTGAGAGTTGTCAGTATTTTTTAAATTGTGAGTGAGATGAATTTAAAAGTTTAACAAGAACTTGGATGGATATTTGTACATGTGTACATGTATAAAATATATATTGGGATTGAGGGTAGCGGCAATGGTTAAAGTTGAAAGTGATGATGGTTATTTAGATTTTGCATCTGTTTTCAACCAATTGCCACCTTTTTAGCCGTACAGTTGAAACACATGTAAGTTAGAGTTAAAGTTTAGAGAGAAGCGGTGAAAAAGAGAGCGTAGAGAAACCCCATGTAAAATTTTTTTGAGGGACAGAAATGTGGCTGAATAAAAGTACTCAATATGTACAACAAGCCAATCAGATAATTTGACTACTCCTTTGTAAAGTTGTGGTATTACACGCTTGATTAGATTCTAATGTTTTCTGCAAGAGAGAGAGAGGGGGAAACGGAAACCAAAATTATTAGGCCCACACACAATCTATAAATTGTATTGGCGAGAGAGAGAGAGAGAGAGGAAAATAGGAAAAAAAGGGAAAAGGAGAAGGGTCTGGTCGGCTCACATGGAATGATATGATATCAGAATGAGATCCAGCCTATACAGCTTTCCTCTCTCTCTCTCTTTAGACTAATCTAATACACATGCAGATACTTATGTTTCATCGTAATAACAATGGAGAGAATCATGTACACTTTTTGTTCCTTTCCCCTTCCTGACTTTTAGTCAGCCCATTGGCTCTGACTGGATTTTTCATGAGAGAGAGAGACTGAGAAGCATTTGATGATGAGACAGGAGAGATACAAGTGTATTTGTAATTCACATAAAATTGGATATTGTACTGTAGTACATATTATGTTGTTATCCTCAGATCCTCATTTAGGATTTCTTCTCATTTTCCTTGGAAAATTTCTTGGGTGGCTGGGCTATCTTTCTCTGGCGACTTGCTCTCTCTCTCTCTCTCTTGTTTCTTGTGTAATGATATCGAGATGGATACTTGAGGAGACAAGGATAGTCGTTCAATTGACTTAATCTTGGTTTTTAGTTTGGCATAAAATGAAATGAACTTGATTGTCCCATGATAGCAAACCCCTCTATCTCCACTGTCTCTCTGTGTTAGTCCTCATCAACGATTTTTTTGTATTTTGTATTTAAGTAAAACCACATTTATTGTGTATTTTGACTGGATTCTGAGGAATTTTGAGTTTTCATCATTTCAGTCTCTTGAAATAGTTGAAATTCTACAGTAAGAGTACATACATGAAAGAATAATTCTGATTCTTGACAGGTTATTGGGAACAGACTTCAATGAGAGACCCTTGAGCGACATGGCTCCTGATACACATCTCAATCAATGCAAGTGAGTAATTTGTATTTACAATAATTATTTTTAAAATTTTCAAGAAAGAATATTATATTCTTGTTTATTTTTTTCCCATTTTACAGTAGCTTCCCTTTCTTAGTCGAAAGACAAAAATATATTTGTCTCAAGTCTGGAAAAGTCCTCACGGTAAGAATCTCCATCTTTTCTTTTAAGTCAGGAAATTTTTATTGAAAAAACGTTGTCACATAATCATCATAAGCCACATGGCATGAAAAAAGAGAAAGTATTTAAATTATGTAGAAGCCATACAATGACTAGAAGTTTCAACGTAATAGAAAAAGAAGAGAAAGTGTTAATGAGTGTGGAGGTGTTGATGTCTCCATATTCATGTAGAATCTTTCATAGAGAAGAGACAAAGAACTGAAAGAATGGAGATAGACACACAAAATGATTATGTCATTTAATTTGATTAGGCGATCAGTGCGGGAGCCCAACTAGGAATAGAAGAATGTCAATACCAGGTAAAAATAATCATTTTAAAAATATTCATTTTAATGGTTCGCACAGTAATAAAATACCCTATTTGTGTCTACGATTATGATACTTCTATTTTAAAGATAGAACTTGTCTAATATGTATGATCCTTTTGTTTAACTAATCAATATCAGCTCCAATCTCACAGATGGAATTGTTCTGTCATTCGAGAGGCAGAGAACGTTTTTGGAAAAGTCCTTGGAATCCGTGAGTCTCATTTTTCTACCAAATATTTTCCTCCATCAAGTTTCTTTCCTGGGTCCTCCTCTCTACAGGCTCCGCCGCCTAACTTTACCCAACTTTGAGGTGGATTATCTCGGAAAGTTGACATCAGAATGACTTCATATTTGGTCACAACGAAGTACACACTTATAAAAACATGTGAAAAAATCGACAAGTTTGTATGTCAAAAGTGACCCTCGTGGTGACCCACGGCGCGAAGGGTGAAAAAAAGCTGTTTTCCAGTCGCGCGCGGACATAAGTTCTCGAATTTTTTTTAGCTAGTAGAGTTGGAATTAAATAAATGTGATTATACTGTTAGGTAGCCTAGTTATCCTAGTTGTACTATGGGTAGTAACAGCACATTAAAATTAAACCTCTCGGCACAGTAATTCAATTTGTTCGAGCAGTCATTTTCTCGAAAAATTGCCTTCCCACCCCCCAGTGGGGGAGGGGTGGGGAGTTGGATCAAAAACTATGACCCTATCGTGTTGCCCACATGTCATTGACTATGTTCAATGACATTTTAGTCATCTCTGACACGATGTAGATTTTATGTGCATCAATAACGAATAGGGTCACAAAAAAAACCACAAAGTTCCCAAACGTGTTTTTTTGGTGTTTTCAGAACCTATTTTTAAATGGAACTTTTTTTTGTTTTTCAACCTAAAAATCTGAAACTTGGTAGAAATGTTGTCTTCAGCAAAAAAACACATTACATACCAACAGATTTGCATAATTCCACTTTGCCCCACCCCTAGGTCACGTGAATGGTCTGGAAACTTGTTTTTAGACATGCTTTACCAGGCGGGTCACTGGAGGTCACACGTTTGACCAAGCATCTTGAAAAAAATCAGAGTCAATACCAATCATGTGTACTAAATGATGACCAAATATGAAGTCATTCCGATGATAACTTTCTGAGATAAAAATTCTCAAAGTTGGGTAAAGTTAGGCGGCGGAGCCTGTATCTAATTTATATAATAGATTAATATGTATAGGTAGAGAGAGTTATGTAACAAGAACATTTTCCGCTTATATTCCTTACCCTCACCAGCTCCTACCCCGAGAAAGTATTCGTATATGCTACGCTTCATTACTTGATAAAAACTCAATCAGGCTTGTAATGTGGAAGATTATTTAATGAGACTTTCCCCTTGGGGGTTACTCTCTCTCTCTCTCTCTTGCTCTATTAGAACATTTATAATGCACAATATTAATATTTCTTTACACATGACTAGTCATCACATTTTGTACAGAAAATGTGAATTATTTTTTATATTACTCTCATATAATATTTCCTTCCCCCCTCGGATCATTGTTTTGTTTTGTGGAAAACTTGTACATTTATATTTTTGACAACTATAATTTTTGTATTGAATTTAATACTAAGGGGTGAGTAAATTAGGAGGTTATTTTTGATGAAGAACATGGGTCTTTTGACGGTCTCTAAAAAGTTGTGTGTGTGGATGATGATAATTATAGGGTCACGGGAGAAAGCCTATGTACACGCAATTTCCGCTGCCAGCTTGGCATATCAAGTGACGAAAGCGTGTGCAAAAGGGGAGCTAGAAGACTGTTCTTGCGACGAAGAAGTCAGAAAAAGAACCACCAAAGGAAAATGGTACACAATTATTAAATAAAGTTCTTTGTTATATTTTTGACAACAAATCATTTATTATCGTTCATTTATCAATTAAAATATTTATTTATTCACTTACAGGCAATGGGGTGGTTGTAGTGAGGTAATTTGACACAATTGAAAACAATTGAAAGTTTATGATTTTTATGATTTGAGTGTGATTTTTTGTAGGATGTAAAATTTGGAACATTATTCAGCAAAGAATTTGCTGACTCAACAGAAAGACTGGACACCCCTGATGGACTCATGGTTAGTTAACTTTTTATAAAATTATTTTTTTGATATTAATTATTATTTTATTTATTCTCTTCCAATCAGAATCTACACAATAACGAGGCCGGAAGACGGGTAAATTTTTTAAAATTAATTTTGTGTTTTGATTTTAAATACAGAATTTAATTTTTTCTATTGGTATATCTGTAGCTATTAAAAACTTCTATGAACATGACCTGTAAATGTCATGGGTAAGTAAAGAATTCTGAACCATGAAATTTTATTGTTTTTTGTCTTCTAAGAAAAAATGGAATGGACTAAAAATGGTTACTTTTTTTTGAAGGGTGTCAGGGAGTTGTACAATGAAAGTGTGCTGGAGAGTTCTCACGCCATTTCGGGCAGTGGGTGATAGAATTGCAGAAAAATTTGAAGGAGCATTCCGTGTCAAAGCCGTTAATCGGGGTATCAATAAAAAAGAAAAGGGAAAATTACGTCTAAAACCTTTCACCAAAGAAATGAAAAAACCAACCAAACGAGACCTCGTCTTCATTGATGAGTCCCCCGACTACTGTGACAAAAATGACACGTAATCTCTTCTCATTGTCTAACATTTCATTTCATTTTAATTGATTTGAGGAATTGTATTTAAAATTTTTTGTGTGTAGATTGAATGTACTGGGAACTACTGGGCGGGTATGCAATCGAACTAGTGACGGACCGGATGGCTGTCGTCGTCTTTGTTGTGGTACAGATTTTATTATTTCCACTAATCTTGAAAATAGACATTAGAACACTTTAAATAAAAAACCATTTAAATTTAAATGTTAAATGAATAGGTCGGGGGTATCAAACAATGGTGAGAGAAGGAGAGGATTCGTGCAATTGTCAGTTTATATGGTAAGTAACAATATTAATTGTAACTTGTTTGCTACATGTGATGACTTTATTTTATTTATTTATTTTTATTAGGTGTTGCAAAGTGAAATGTGAGACTTGTCCGTACAAAAGAGATGAACATATTTGCAACTAATGAACAAAAATTATGGGAGCTTTTTTTTTACTCATATACACAAAAACTGTGTAGATAATAATAATCTCCAGTCTCAATAAAAAAAAAACCTTCACGATCTGTCAAAACATTTTAAAAATTTCTAACGAATACATAATTAATACTATGATTAATACTTTGAGTACTTTTCCCTTTGGGTCATGATATACTCCTCAATAAAACCCTGTTCTTAGGATTTATATCAGAATAATTGTACCAAAAATAATTAATTTTTTACAAATTCACCGTCCAGTTATTCTTCTTTCGTTTTATTCTGGTAATGTTACCATTTGTGAGATAAATAATTTGTAGATCATTTAAATCTCTTCCCTGGACATTCTCAAGTTAAATTAAATTAAAAATGTAAAATTACAAAGGTAATTAACCAAAATAAATCCGTGTTCATGAATGACAAAGCCGAATTATAAAAAGAGTGTTTCATTGCCCAGAAGGAGAGAGAGAGAGAGATGAAATTTTGCATCAAAGAAAGGAGAAAAAAAACTGTACACACATTTGTTCAATGTTATGTGAACTGTACGTTACGTAGAGTAATAGCTTTAATTGAGATTTTGAGGTGTAATGTATGTATGAAATTTAATTTATAATTTTTTGATGAATGAGAAACAAGTATTATTAATTAAAATTGTAGCGTGAATTACATGTAAACTGTACTATCTACTACTTACCTATAATACTACTAGACTACATAAAATATTTAATCACTTTGTACTACGAATTCACTGAAAATAAATATAGACCAGTATATACAAAACTATATGTACTCACAAATTTAATTTTCATTTAAATCATACAAACACAACTGATTTTGACATTTATCATCACTGATGACTCATCAGTTAAAAAATGGTGGACAAACTGCTTGATCCTTGTCGAAATAAATAAATAATTTCATGACAATCCCTTAACAAGTCTTTCATTCGGTTTTCGACACCAAGTCAAAAGAAATAAATGATTTGAATATATTTTAAAAGTTATGATTCTTTACGAAGGTCATTTGGAAATTCGTCAAATGTATTGTGTTGATTAAAACCTGTACTAAAAAAATACATCAAATAGCCTCAAGCTCAACTTTTAAAAGTCAAAAAGTTGGACAAGATGACAATAATTATCCACACGGGATAAATATTAAAATGTTAAGTCAGATAGTCATAATTTTCCTGACTCGTTAATTATATAGTCGAATATTTGGTGTCAAAATGTTGGGTTTATGACAAAGAAAAGTTCAAACCTACACACAGTAGGTATAAATTAAGTAGGTATATGACAGACAGCTAAGTCCTTTGAAATTCTCGCAAAAAAAATAATGATCATTCACAAGTATGTAATGTAATTGTAGAGTATTATTATATGGAAGAATAAGATATTGCAAAATTTTTAAGTTAGTATTTTTAGTGGCGAATAGTTCTTTTTCTTTGTCAAGGGTAAGTAGTAAAAAAGTAGTCAAGCAGGTCTGAGCCAGAGCAGGTTCCCATCATCTGAGATTATGTATAAAGATATTATGCATCACAACAGACGTCATCGTTAGGTACAATAGTCATAAAATATTTTTATATGAGATGTGTGTGTATTTTGCACAAGACAAGGCAATTTGCATACATGTGAAATTTTTCCTTATACAATTTTGTACTCTTGAAAACAACTCATTTTTTCAATTAATTACTCCATACCACCTTCCTTTGTGGCAATAACAATTTACTTTAATCATCATCATCTTTAGCAAGATTAGTTTGGACACACACAAAAAACTTGGCAAATCAATTTGACTCTGACCCTCTGACTCTACTCAAGTTCAGAACCATGAATATAGGTAAAAATAATTTGTAAAGTCATTTGAATCTTAAATAATTTTAATTAAAATTAATTTTGTACATTTATTTGTATTAGGTTTTTTTCGACTTGGTGTGGTAATAGTCACAGTACTAATTACAACTGTGTGGGGACAATATCAAGGAATTAATGCTGGACGTCGACCTGTGAATGTAAATTATGGTCAAAATCCAAGCCTTTTCAGATTCCCAGATTATTATCAGCCTGACTATAAACCCATAAGACGACCTTATTCTCAAACAACTACGACTTTAAATCCTATAAATGAAGATGAATTTTTAGTGGGGAATCGAGCAAATTTTGGACAAACTAATCAAAATCGAGCCCCACCCCTTCCTCTTCCGTCCATCTTTCTTCAAGATGATTCTTCAGTAGATTCTCTTGTAGATCAAGTTGTCACTGCTAACAATCGTTTTTCATCTTCTTTGTACAATGTGAGAATAACACTATTTGGTGTCAAGTTTAATTAATACTAATTATAAATTAATTTTAAATTTTTGTTTAGGTCATCAAATCATCGACCAAGGGAAATTTTGTATTTTCTTCCTTTAGCTTGGCCTCAATTATATGCATGCTACAAGCTGGGACGAGTGGACAAACATTTGCAGAAATTCACAAGACCATGTCATTTCCAGAGAACTTTTACAAGGGATTTCAATCTTTGAATACGAATTTGAAAGTAAATTAATTTTTAATTTAAATATAATGACAAATATGGAAAATGGAATTTATAATAGATTTTCTTCCTGTAGCAAAATTCTGCCAATAGTACATTTGTCACATCCAACCGACTTTTTATTCAAGAAGGACTGAATCTCAATACGGATTTTCAACGTGTACTCAAAGAAGGATTTAATTCTCCAGCTCAACAAATTGATTTTAGTGCAAAGAATGCAGCCATTAAGATTAATAAATTGGTTGCAGAAGACACAAGACAGCAAATTCCAAACTTGATTGATACAGGTGAATTAAATTCAATTAATTTCATGAATAATATGAATGATTCAAATAATATTTTTCGGAATTTAGGAATTTTGAACAATTCAACCCGACTTCTTGCATTGAATGCCCTTTACTTCAAAAGTGAATGGAACATTCCTTTTCATGGACGAGCCACTAGAAAGGGAGATTTTTATAAATATGGTGTTGATAAAATTGATGTAGACATGATGAACATGGAAGAATATTTTAAAATCACTGACTACTTGGATTCCAAAGCCATTGTTTTGCCTTATGCTGTAAGCAACATAAAATCATAGGATAAAAAGTACTGCTAAAACAACTGTTCATGCTATTAAGATAATGATTGTTTGTGTATAGGGAGAAGAAACAGAAATGATTATACTGGTTCCCAATAATAATGATGGTTTGGAAAAATTGGAGAAACAATTAAATGAAATCCCAAATGCGTACGATGACCTTATAAAAAGTTTGAATAGAAAACCAAAAAATATCGTGTTACATTTACCACGATTCTCTCTCCAATCAACACATGACCTGAAAGAAGGACTTATGCAGGTAAATAGAGAGACTAATAAATAATTATAATTTATTGACTATTATGAGAGGCCTATAATTATTTGTGTTATTTTTATTTTTAGCTCGGTATAAAACAAGCTTTCAACGAGTACTTTGCAGACTTCTCCAAAATGACTGCTGATCGTCAGGATTTATTTTTATCCAAAATTTTACAAAAAGCATTCTTGAAGGTAGACGAGGCGGGTAGTGAAGCAGGCAGTGCTAGTTACGGTACAAAAATTACTACGAAAATTTTATGCCTAAGACATAAATTGTAAAATTATAACAATTCATGACTTTATTACCTTATTAATTTTTGTATGTAGGTGCTGTTTTTACACCGCTGAGTATTGGACCTGAGATTGAAGAGACTATAATTGTCGGTGAGTGTCTAATCTATACATCATGACTACTGCTAATTGTACAACATTACTTGAAAAATAGGACTAAAAACTATAAAATTTATATTTTCAGATCGACCATTTTTGGGTTTCATCCGGAATACAAAAAATAACTTAATTTTATTCACTTTTAGGAAAGTAGAGTAGAGTATGTACTACGTTGGAAATTTTGTGATCACAGAGGAAAGTAAAAAAAAGAAATTGAAACTGAATTTAACAAATATAACTAAATACCTACAGATAATTGGACACACAATTATTTTGAAGTAAATAGTACAGACTTATAATTTGTCCAAATGTGGTTATCATTTCATCAGTACAATAAAATAAGGGGTTTACTCAGTATTCTGAATATCATGTAATAAGTAGTTTAAATAAAATAAAATAACGCGTTCAAGAGTAACTAATACAAAATAAAAATAATTTTTTAAAAAATAAATGCTGTATAAGTTTTATTCAAAGATTTTGTCTGTAGGCAAAAAAACAATGCAATGGTCTTGGTGTGGTACAAAATTGTGAGTACTTTTGGGGTAGATAACAATGAACAAGATATTTTGCTTAAATATTTTACAATTATAAAGGTAAAGTATGAATGACTAGTAGAGTAGTATGGTTCACTCATATTATAAACATACATCGTCTCTCTCATTCACACAATTGAAATTATAACAAATATTACGGGTAGTAAACAAATTGATACAAAATCAAATAAAAAGTTTCCATAAGTTTCAGCCTCATTAAAATACTTGAAGATGATTGGAGTTAAAGAATTATAAGTATAACTCACGAGAACAGACAGACCAAGTAGTAGAATGTAGGATAGTTTGTGACGTTGATTAGGATTAAAGAAAAAGAGTAAACTGAAAAGTGGTGAAAATACAACTCCGATTATAAATACAAGAGATGGATTAAATAATGCTAGACAGTACAGAGCAGTCGCAACTTGAAGGAGAGCAAAACAAAATAGACAATTAATCACATTTGTACTGGATTTTCTCACCAAAAGTTTGGTGATAACTAATTGAATCACACTTCCTCCAAGAACAATTTGCTTAAAATTTTCTGGGGTTAAATTTGTAGTTTGTGAGGAAAGGAAAATGTTCAAATTTGATAGAGACCAACGGAAAGCAACAGCAATGGAATGAATTGCAATAAGTATAAATAATGGAGTTGTTACTTCTACACGGAGGGTTGTGGGTTGTGTGAACCAAACGGAAGCTCCTTTGAGAAGAATGGGAAACAAAATCAGTGCTAGTGGAGGAAAATACAGTCCTGAAAATTCCAAAGAAAGAGAGATTTTAAAAATTTAATGTCATTTTTAGTATAATAAATGAACCTTTAATTTTCTAAAGAGGCAATAACATGCTCAAGGCAATTTCGCACATTAATAGGTCAGAAATGATTTTGAAAAGTTACCGATTGAGATGAATCTGTTGGGAGTGGTTTTCAAGTAGAAGAAAAAGGATTGATGTAAACGTTCCAGAAGATTATTAAGACTACGAAATGTAGCTTCCAAATTTCTGCCAATGTCTCCATAAGAATACACATGGCGACAATTTTTTGCTGACTTTCCATACAAAGTGACAGACTCAATGCCATATTTCAGAAAGAATCCATGACTTCCAGTTGGAGACCCTGTACGTAGAATTGGTAAATTAAGTAAGATGAATTATCCTGTTTAATTGTGTACAATAAAGAGAATATATGGCAAGGAATATTTTTACCTTTGGCGTGAATTTGCATATAGTCGAGTAATTTCCAAAAGTCTGCTTCCCAATTTCCTCTTTTCTCCTATTAATGTAAGGTACAATTATTGTTAATCATTGATAATTTACCACAATGTGAAATTGCACACAATAATATAACTCGACATGTTTGCAGTAAATAATGTACTAAATTACCGCTTCAGTCAGTACAAATTTGTTAAGCAAATTAACCAAATCCAAGTTTGGAAGTTGACCATTGATTCCATGAAATTTAGTCGTCATTGAACACACTTTATTCTTCTCCAAGATAAAATTAACAGCAGCCTAGAGAATAATAGAAAAAAATCTTATATCAAGGTGTACATGACCTAATCAAGATTCAAAAAGTCTATTAGATTAAACATACCTGAATGTTTCCGACTTTATTCCTGACACGATCAAATTCAATGACTTGTTTATGGGTATTAATTTCTTGATGACCCTTCACCCAGGCTAGAGAACCAAAATGACCCTCTGCAATTAGGAACACTATATCCTTGGCCCAATACACTTGATCTAAAAGAAGAAAATCATAGCATCATTATTTCACATTGTATAAATGCACATATTGTTTAATTTAAAAACACAAATTTGATTATTGTGTATTTACTATTAAAATATTCTGCAAGGGCCAACACTAATTGATGTTGTGAATAGTTGAAGAACATGAAAAAAAGAGAAAATACGATTATTACACAAGAATAATACTTGTAAAAGTATTTTAAAATCACAATGAATCTACTTACTGAGGGAAATTCCAGCAATATTTCGACCTTGTTTATTATGGGGAAAGTATGGAACATTAAAAATGATGGATTCAGTTCCCGATGCACCTGTCAAAGAGAAGGACATAATTTTAAAGTTTAACTTGATGTACATGAAATTAACATTTAAAAAACAAAACTTATTTGACAACAAACTCACGTTTAGCCCTCATTACAGCATACACATTAGTTCCATACTTGACTGTTTTTGTCAATGGGTCTTTAATGGTGAAATTTTGAGTTTCAACTTCATTTAAATTAATCTTTTTGAAAATGTCTACAAAGTCTTCCGGTAAGAGTCGTCCTTCTTTTTCTTCTCTGCTCGTGAAATATTGAACATAATTGTCCGCTTTGTGACTGTCGTAAAAGTTTTCTACCACCAAACCGGGTAACAAGGCATTTTCAGAAAAGTATGTACCTGTGAGAAAAGAAAGATGAAAAGTTTGACCACAAAAGATTAAATTATTTTCTTACCTAAATTGTACTCTGCATTGGCTAGAAACACGATCCACACTATACCAGCAATGTAACTTACAATACTTAGTCGGCCCGTGTATTTCATAAGTAATTGTGCAAGTTTATTACTTCCATCCGAGGTTGGGTTTGTTAACAGTCCCATTTTTAATCTAAATTAATAAATTAATCCGAAATTGTCAAAGAAAATTTCAACGACAATTTTACCACTCAAAATCAACTTGATTTCGCTGTCTTTCACACACGACGACATCCTTGTTTCTTGAAACGAAAAAGAAAAAGTTTTTTGCTTTTTTATTTACGGTATTACGGTAATTAAAAATTATGTACTTAATCTATGCCTTTGAAACCTTCAGATGCTCAACAACATGAAAAAAATTAACTCTTCCCATACATAAACTCTAACAACATCCATATAACTTCATATAAGACTCCACGAGTTCTCTCAGAAATGAAATTTTTTTGTGGAATCGAATATTGCGATTGTTCAGATAGGTTAGACTAGGGTTCAAATAGATGAAATCCGTTGGAATTTTTTGAAAAATGCTTATGGGCCCTGTGCAGGGCCCTTTTGAAGTTCACTTTTTTTGCTGAGTTAAAAGTGATTTGAGAGAAAACGGTTCGACAGAATTGGCTGAAATTTGGTGTGGACGTTCCCTAGATTCATATCTGGGGACCATTTTTTTATTTAGCCGGTACGAGGTCACCGGTGACCTCTAGAGGTCATCAAAAACGGCAAAATTGACCTCAAGAAATTTTTTTTTTTATTTATGAGAACACTTTTACTATGGGTAAAAAGTGATTTTAAAACTTTTTTGCGTCTTTATTTTTTTTATTTAGGCTCTCCATTTCGAAATATGGCCCATTTTTGACAAAAATGGTCTCTCGCCTTAAAAATTTTCATTTTATTTTTTATTCGACCTAGTATGACGTAAAAAGTGATTCTGAACACTTTTCAACTCTTTATTATTTTTTTATTTGAACCCTCCTTTAGGAGTTATAGTCATGTTTTAAACTCTTTTTTTTTAAAAAAAACGGAAAATTTGAGTCAATAAAAATAATGTATTATGAAGTGGTATGAAGTTGTTTTTATGAACTCTTCTTTAACCTTACTTCAATGTTACACTATGACATTGTAAAAAAACCGCCATATGCCCGCCTATAAAATCCCAAAAACCGCAAAAATGTTTATTTCACAACAACCACAATTATAAGAATTATACAATATTTATAAAGTTTTTTTAAATGTTTTCAATATATTTGCAAAATTATGTCTACGCAACTGATCTTGTATTGAATAACTACATAATTCATAACAGCAAGGATAAATTTGTTTTTTCTTTCTTAACGCATAGAATGCTGTTGTTAGGCTTGTTTTTTTAACGCAATCATTAACGTTTATGCAATGCAAAAAAATCCTTTTTAACGATTTACAAATACTTTGTCATAATCTTGTTGGTCAAGATTATATAATCTTCCAGTGGAAGTTGAGGGCATACCTACCGGAGAGATAATTTCCATTCTGTTAAACTTTTTAATGTCATCTCGCGTTGGCCAAGCAAAACTATTTCCCATTCCCTGTTTAAGACATTTAATCATGACTTCAGAATCACTTTCGTCTTCATCATAGGACAAAACAATACCAATTACTGAACATTTTGGTGTAGTGACAGCAATGTAGTCACGAACTTTGTATTGTCTGACAATTCTATTTCATTAGCATAAATAAAGTCATGCCAATTGTGGTCATTGGAATACTACTCGCATTTTAGCAAGTCTCCTTCGGGTTTTATGTGATAGAACTTGCGAGTGCACGGAATTCTTTTTTCATTCTCTAATATTTTGCATTGCATAGGTACCCTATCTTGAACACATGTTTTTGATATGTACAAAAAGTCAAGTGTCGGTAAGCACCTGTATATAATACGGTACCTGTACAAGTCATGGGCTGATAATATATCAAAATCTCGATTGCGTTGGAGAGAAAATAATCGTGCGCATCTTTTACAGTGCTAAAAATGACCAAATTCAAAAATTCGATACTGAAGAACGATTCTACAAAAAATTCTGAAACTGGGCACATTAAATGTCCATTAATAGGGTCAGTTTTTGATGACCCGCCAAAATGGCGGTTTACCGCCAAATTCATAGTCCCCATTTTAGAGCCATAAAATGCTGACAGAATGGCAAAGCAACGCATAAAAAAGATTAACTGACTGATTCGATAAACACGTTTGAACTTTTTGATTACGTTTCATGACCCACAAAAAATTATTTGACCTTTGAAGGACGTCCAGGAATTGTTTTGTCTGGGCATCATTTCCCGCCAATTTTTCTGACGGCAGAATTGACGGGAAATGATGCCCAGAGGAAAGAATTCTTGGACGTCCATCAAAGATTAAATAAATTTTTCTGGGTCATTGAAAGTAATCAAAAAGGTCAAAAGTATTTCTCTAATTAGTCAGTTAATCTTTTTTATGCGTTATTTGGCCATTCTGTCAACATTCCGAAACCCTAAAATAGACACTTTGAATTTGGCGGTAAACCGCCATTTTGGCGGGTTAGTTGGGTGCCCAAAAACTGACCCTACTAATGGACATTTTATGTGCCAAGGTTCAAAATGTTTTGTAAAATCGTTCTCCAGTATCAAATTTTTGAAACTGGTAATTTTTAGCTTTTTTGACGTAAAATAAAACACGCCGTCCTGCCTGGCGGGTTTGTTTGTGACTACATTTTGCTAATATTTTTTTCCTAGATGCAGTTTGACCTCCTCTACAAAATCAGCCCATAAAACGTGCCACCTATCGTCATCGACCCTATACTGCCTTTGGTCAAACCTGTCCTTTCAATGAAAGTTTCGACACTGGAAAAAAGGATCTTTTAATGAGATTCTTACTCAAATAAAAAAATTACAATAATTTTTTTATATTTTCAACAAATTTACCAGATGATAAAATATCTGCCGAGTCGTTGTCTCCTTGTGTCGTTGCTGAAAGAGTTTATTCTTACATTTAATATTTTTTTAATTAACTTTTTTTAAATATGTAACAAAAAGTACTTCAGTAGCATACTTACCATCAGCAATTTTGTTTTTTATTAAGAAGAAACAGCTCACATAAAACTGTGGAATCGGAGACCGTCAAATCTGGACAGTCAACAAGTAACTTTTGCCATTGACCCAACGTCTCAGAGCTGATCAGTTTATTCTTAACGGATTTTTTTTGAATGTTGACCTTTTTAAAATGGATTGCTGCATACCAGCTTGGGTGCCTTTGCTCTACTCCTGTACATATAACAAATAAATTATAGATAACAGACCTATATATAAAGAGGGGGGTTTTTAAATATTTTTTTCAATTAATCACAATTACCTTTGAAAATTTTGAAGATGAAACATTTTTCAGTCTCATTGATATTTGTTGCTATCGTGCAATGATGAATTCAAACAATTCAATATTTTGCAATTTAAATTACTTTTACTTCCTTCATAACGAAGTTGTATAAAGAAGAGCTATCAGGAGAATGAAAGAAGTGACTCACAGTCTCATGATCCTGGAACGAAGATGGGAAAGTAGAAGCCACAGTTCATAATGCGCACGGGACCAACAAGACACTTTGTGCGTACAGGGCTACATGATTCATAATCTCGTGATGTTTTTCTGACCCTTGAAGTATCCACAAAGATATTATTCATTTCCAATCTTATAACAGACTAACATCACAACAGTAGTTGAGTACTAGGCTAATGCTAATTTTATTTCTTGACCTTTGTGATTCATTTTTTTGACACTATGAATACATACATCGTTGTCATTTTAATTACCATCATCACTGGACAAACTGCTCCTTTGCCTGGAGAGCCACCATGACAAAAATGGACGTCCGTTAACACACATTTTCGTAAGTAACTAGTGAGATGACAGAATTTAACAGTAATTAAATAAACCTATACTCAGGACTACAATTATTAATTGTATTGAAAATTTTTGTTTGTTTTGAAAAAAAATTAAAATTCAACTTATTTGTAATTACAGACAACAACTACCACTCACACGGGGGTATCGTTTCTACTGGTGGGGTGATTGCCAATGCAATTTTTGAGGAATTGACTGGCGTCGAAATTATAACATTTGTGAAGGATTTATTCTCAAAATTTGGTGGTTCCAGCACAGCCTTGGCCCAACAGGCTCAATTAACAGAAACTGCATTAGCCGATAATAGCCAAATCACACACATTCTTTTAACTTTTATGGTAGGACAGCAGCGAGAAATGATGGAGACGGGACTTAAGCTAATGATGAATATTACAGCAGTCATTTCTGCCACATTTCTGGTCCTTTGCGCGTCTTTCAATTTGGTCATAAAAAATAAAAAAGCTAACGAGTAAAAATGTTTTGTTAAAATCATGACTTGTAAATAATAAATGGATGCAACATTTGCCAAAAAGTTTTTCTGTTCTCATATTTCTATACATATAGCAAATAAAAACAGTAATTTTACAATTTCATACCACTTCATAGTACATTATTTTTATTGACTCAAATTTTCCGTTTTCTTTAAAAAAAGTTTAAAACATGACTATAACTCCTAAAGGAGGGTTCAAATAGAAAAAATAGAGTTGAAAAGTATTCAGAATCACTTTTTACGTAATACTAGGTCGAATAAAAATAAACTGAAAATTTTTAAGGCGAGAGACCATTTTTGTCAAAAATGGGCCATATTTCGAAATGGAGAGCCTAAATAAAAAAAA
>JAQIVZ010000870.1:0-46869 GCA_034700945.1 Arrhopalites spinosus | reverse complement strand
TGATTATTTATTTGCTGGGATTTTGTATTATTTTGCCGGGATTTTCTATTAATTTGCCGGAACTTTAAATGGTGTCCTATTCTAATTACTAGCGACCCCTTCTAAAACCATGCTGATGTTTGTCAAGTAATTCTTCGGTCTCAACATACGTACTCAGCTTCTTGAATATAAATTTTTTCAATAATTTTGCTGAGCATAGAATAGAAATTGGTCTGTATGATCCCGCATCAGATCGACTACCCTTTCCTTTATATACTGGCGTGATTGTTGCCCTGTTAAAGGTTGAAGGAAGAGAGCCTTGGCTGATACAGTTATCATACAGAAGTTTTAATGGATTAGCTAAAATGCTGATTGTTGATTTTAAAAATCTACAAAAAATCATATCAGTTTGTGAATTAGTTGACTTAAGAGATATAAAAGTGTCAATAATGTCGTCATGAATAATAAAGTCATCACGTAAAGAAATAATTAAGTTTTTGTTAAGGTTAAATATTTTCTCAGTGTTGTCAGCACCTTTTAATGCAAATTGATCAGCCAAAAGCTCACATATCTTTTCCTTGTCCGTAAACTCAATGCCATTTTGTGCAAGAAAAGAAATTGAATCAGACTTATTTGACTTTATGTTGCGCAATTCTTTATGAACGTTTCATATGTGATGAGATTGCTTCATCTTATGACATTTATTTGTGAAATATTCTTTCTTTGCTGGCTCAATTTTATTCTGCACAAAATGTTTAAATTGAAGGTGCCGAATCGCAATATCAGCCGTTTTATTTAGCTTCCAGTTTTTAAAAAGGTTTGTACGTTCAATTATCATACCAAGAATCTTTTTTGTCATCCAAGGAGATTCTTTGTTCTTAATTCTTCGTTTCTTCATTGGCGCAACTTTATTTAAAATGTGTAATGTTTTAGTTTGAATGATATATAATTGATCATCTGGGCTTCAAGAAAGAGATATGACTCTTGGCCAATCAATTGAATTCAGTTCCTTTTCAACTTCATCCCAATCAAGATTGATATAATTGCTTGTAAAAATTATTTTTGAAGGCATTTTACATTTTTACTGTATCTAAGAGCATATACAGCATGGTGATCAGAAGAGGTCAGTGTAAATGCACCACCACTGAAGCTCGCCGCGCTATCACTAGTGTAAATATGATCTAAGCATGGGGATGATTCTCTTTGAATTCGAGTTGGTTCATTTATTAATTGAGTCAAGTTAAATTCTTTAGTGATGCATTTTAGTAGAAGTGTATTATTACATTTTTCAAGCCAATTCACATTAATGTCACCCAAAGTCAATTTTGACCCTTTATAATTGGATAATTTAATCATGAGTTTGCTCAGAGAATCAATAAAGTTAACCTTATTTACGCTTGGGGGATTGTAAATATTGATTATTAACATGGGTTTAGAAAATGATATTTGTACTCTGACTATATTAACTTCTACTTCTTTTGGAAAAAACTTTGAAAAAAAGTACATATCAGGGCTAGTCATTGCGAATATAAAATGCTGAGCCACCACCTGGTCTTGCAGGTCTGTCAAATGTCAAAAATTTGTATCCAGGAATATAAAAATAAGAATGAGAATAATGTTTGGGTAATCTGGTTTCATTTAAACTAAATGAAATGAAGTTATTAGAGAGCAAAAATAGTTTGAACCCTGCAAACATAGTTCTAAGGCCATTAATATTTAGATGGGCAAATAATTGTCCTTTCATATCATTAAAATTAATGTCGGCATTATATAAGAGGGGCGCGCAAGAATTGGCGTTTTTAGTAATACTATTATTTAAGTCTAAACTTAATTATCGACCTGTGGACAGCTCTCATCTTTTTCAAAAATTGCATTTCCTGGTAGGAGTAGTACATTGAGAACATTTCCATAGACTGTGCATCAGAGAACAACATTTCACTACAAATGGTGACTTGATGACACAGGAACGGTGGTAGCTTCGCTTACAGGAAGTACAGGACATTGCTGGTTGTCGAATAGCGATTTTGGCTTGGCATTTTTTGCATAGAGCGGATTTTGACGGCATTATGAGGATGGTAGTAGAATCAAAACAGTCCAAAAGATGGGTCCAATAGTTCCCAAGATAAAATAAAGTTGGCAGTTGGCAGAGCAATGATTATGCAGTGAATTAACTACAAAAGCTAAGCCACATTTGTTCCACAAAACGGGACTTACACACAAGAGGGGTACTTAATTCCCCCCATTTTATAAGATGAGCAATGAATTTTGATCGTAGAGGTGTAAGTTGATTTTTGGTTGTCATGGTAGTTACAAGTGGTCAGGCGCAGGAAACAAACTTTCATAGTTTTCTTAAAATTTTTGGCGTGCTCCATTCTTAGTGTTGAGTCAATGGTAATTTTGAAATAAAGATTCCAAGTTAAATATGGGTTAAATTAAAATTTAATTACGATAGTTGAATGCAGCGTCTTCAAATTGACCAGACCCAATTACAATTATTGTAATAAATAGAGTTTAACACCAAGAAAAAGTCGTTCAGCCGGGAGCAAAAAATTAGCGTTGTTGCCGGAACCCCGGCCAAGATATTACCAATATATTACCAACCCTAGCGTTCGTGAGTCAAATACAAATTCCAATGCTCAGAATTTTAATTTCACAGCCTGATTTTATCATGACTATGCTTTTCATTTGGGTCTTTTAGGAAAGTAATTTTTAGGAAAATGTATGCGATACAACTTATGAAAAAAATGTGATTTAAACTGTGAGAAAAGAAAGAACTCCTTTCAGTCTATTTCCAGCCGAGTAGGTGTCTTCTTTTTAATTATTAATTTTTTTAATGTTGAACAACAATATGAGCATGTCTATTGTCTCATTTTTGATTAGACCTTTTTGCGTGAACCTGTTCGGTTACTTCTATTCTCTGCAATCAAAACTACGTGTATATTTACTTATGTAGTGGCAGCAACTTTTAGGTCAAATGGGTGACTTTTTAATTGAAATATATTCACCGATGCTAATAATTACCTAGTTTAGCCGAAGACTTTGTTTCGAGGTTGTTGCCTCTCAACATTACGGCTTAAAACTAACCACTAAATGGACAATAATACTACAAGTAGTTAAAAATAAATTTTAGAATACATTTCTAAAATTGAAATCTTTGTATAATTTAATTTCATTAAAACTAGAACTGCAACTATAACACCTTGTGACTTTTTCTTAATAAAAATGCCTGCATTATACATTGCTGAAGTTGTAGTATCTCTAGACTTTCTTCATTGTCAGGGACTTATTAATCGTGATAATAAGCCAGATAATGTATTCATCGATACTCAGGGCCATGTAAAGTTGATTTACGCCTGGGTCGCGTGGAAATACACATAGGTAAATAAACACTAACAGTGTCTAACAGTGTCTGTCTTATAGAGGCTCTACTCTGGCGGAAACCAGACTGTTAACATGTATGGCACCCTTATAACTAGCGCATTGATCCTTACTATTGATTTTAGCATGTTTAGACGTTTTTCAATGGAACGATAGAGTACTATTAAATATTATTAGTAATGATAGACACTAATTGACCGCCTCCGGTGTATGCAAACCTGGCTCCCGACACCGAAAATTAGCAGGCATGGACAGGAATTGGGCACGGCATGTGACATACATCTGTCGACCAAAATATTACATCATTTTGACCCTATCCCGTGTGGATCATGCCGTTGTCCGACTGCATGAAATGAAATAAATGTATTTCGTGTCAAATTTGAGCTGTTGTCGTGGTACCAATCGGGAAATAGTAAATGGCAAACTGTATACAAAATTATAATTATTAAATGTCCGAATCACAAATCACAGACCACTGCGAGCTTCATGTTATTATAGCAAATACGCTGATAGACAGTAAATAACTAAACTTTAAGTTTCTCAACAGGCAAACGTCTGCCGATGGTGTACAGTTGTCGCTGTCTCTGTAACGACGTTCCGCGTTGGTCCTCACTAAAACGAGCAAGCCCTGTCTTTTCCACAATCCTCAGGAAAAGCATGTACGAACTACAAAAAACTGTCTGGTGTGGAGAAGTCCCACGTTAGGAAACAAAGATGAAAACCTGCAACCAAACAGAAGGAGAAATAGAACATTTGATAGTATGTCTTGATAAGATATATGTTAATATGATTTTATTGTACTCGTGAAAAATAATGTACTGTGGCTTAATTATTCTTATATACATTCTTCAATTAAGTTAATGTTTTTTGCTGGTCCATCGCCAAGCGGTCTTCAAAGAAATAGAAAAATAAATGCAGGATCAGCTATGTTTAAGAATATCATTCGTATATGACAAACGTATATACGACTGGTGAATGCCAGCCACAAAAAAGTACCCTATCGACTGAGCCACAGTCCCACTCGCTTCTGTTACAAACGTGTATAAAAACGTTTTTAGATACAGTATAAATTATTTGTACAGCAGTATCCTTGCAGTGAAACTTGCAGAGGTAGGTCTTACGGTACGCAAAGATCTTTGACACGAAGGTTTGAATATTACTTAGATGATGACGTAATCTATGATTTTTTTTGAACCATGTTCAAACTTAACTACGCAGATGATTTTTTTACTCTTTTTTTCCTCAAAATGAAAAATATAAATGTAGTTTTGCGAGTTGAAAAAAATAAAGAAATTAACGTTTTATTCCAAAAAAAGTCATACAAAATACAAAAATTGGTCATTTTAGACGACCAGATGTTGACTCTCTTTTGTATGATTGGTTCTTGTCTATTAGACATGTAAATAGCTTTGTGACAAATATAATTCTTGTCGCAAAAGCTAATGAAATTGCTAAAACTTTAGACCATGACAAAAATACCACTTGGGTGTGCACAATCAATTGGATTGTCGGATTTAATAACAGACATGACATTAAATGGGTTAAGGCTCATGGAGAATCTGGAGATGCTGATGTAGAAGCAGCATTTGTCGCAATAAATTTGTTGAACAATTTTCATCTAAAATTCGTGGATACTTTCAATCACAAATTTATAATGCTGACGAAACTGGAATATATTACAAGGCATTCCGAAATAAAACCTGGGCATCAATAAATGATCACGTTAAAAGACACAAGATAAGCAAAGAGACAGTCTCTGCACAGGTAATATTTTAAATATTATTTTTATAACATTATTTTTGCAAAAAAAGAAACATTTTTCATTATTTTAACTGTCATTTAAAATTTATAATATTTAGCTATGCACTAATATGGATGGCAGTATCAAAAAACAACCCTTGGTCATCGGAAAGGCCAAAAAGCCACGTTGCGTTGTGGAAGGAACTGAACTTCCGGTTGAATACACAAACTCCAAGAAAAGTTGGATGAATTCTCTCATTTTCGCAAAATGGTTGCACACTTGGGATGAAGAACAGGTGAAGAAGAAAGAGAAGATTGTTTTAATTGTGGACAACTGCTCCGGTCATGAAAAACTACCAAAATTGAAGAAGATTAAAATTATTCGTCTGCCACCCAATGTCACATCTTTAACCCAGCCTCTCGATCAAGGCATTATTGCTAATGTTAAATTCTTTGTTAATGAATATATTAATTTGTATAATGTTCATCAATTAGAATTTAACATTGAAAATAGTCAGGAAGGAGAAAATGTTGAACAAAAATTAACTTCTCCAAATTTGTTAAAAGCAATTGAATGGCTGGCTGCTTCATGGGAAAAGGTGAAGCAGTCAACCATTCAAAAATGCTTCAAAAAGTCACAATTATATTTTGCCTAAATTGTTGAGACACTAAAACAAATAACTATCATTTTATAATGTTCTTAAACTAAAAACTATTAATTTGTACTTTAAAACAAAATAATGTACACAATCTCACAATTCACAAGAGAGAGTCGAAAAAATTGTAAGATTTCTCGAGAGAATAAAGAATTTTTATAATAAAAAGTACTTGAGTAAGTATAGATACACATGATTTAACTTTTATACTATTTAAACTCAGTTAAATATATATTTTGTACACAATTAAAATAATTTACAATCTCAGAATGAGATTGGATAAAAAAGCCAAAGTTTTTTTCCCTCCGTGTTTGAATGCGTACCGCGTAAATCCTTTTCCTTGCAAAAAGGGACGAAAACTGCGAGCCCAAACGAGTACTACCATACTAATAATTTATACTGTACTTGTAAAAGTTTTGGCTGACGTGGGAGTGAGCCAAGAAAATTTTTACACTTTGATCGAGCGAGCACCAGGCATATAAACTTCAAGTAAGAACGAGAAAGTGGAACATTCTCACGTTCTCGTCAACATCTGAGCTTGACAGAACTATTTCACATACACAGTGTAGTAGCACAGTATATTACAGGTTGTAATAGTATGTATTTATTTAGTATTTTTTGTAGGAAGGAAGTCCCCTGAATCAAAACAAGGGTGTGTCTTCGAGTTTATACCTTCAGAACATACAATAGCTCATCAATTCTTCAGCTAATTATATGTATCTACATGCACAACCGCTAATGTGTGTTTTGACACAGAAACAAGAAAGGCCACCAAGAGACTAAGGAGCCGTAACTGCGTGCCCGCTGAGCTACAGACAGATCAGCAGGCAAGTCATGGAAGGATGAAGGATGAACTGCAGGGCAATTTTGCAGAGTTCGTTAATCAGTATGAAACCGTTCTCCGACGGTTGTACAAGTATAGCACATAGGCAAAATCTTTACTCAGTCCTAAGTTTTGTCAGCTCGTTAACAAACTTGGTACATAAACACTCCTAGCATTATATCTCTATCACAAGACTACAATATTTACCTCGTTTATCTCATGTCGTTTCTTTCCTATTTAAATAACGTGGATCAAAACATGACAACCTAACTGAAATATCTGATATACGTCATAATGTATTACAGTGAAGTGGCATGATGACACTCTAATGGTATTAAGCAGGTATAGTTTTACCAAAATCACCTACAATCTAATATTTTGTTTTCTTTTACTTTTGTCTTGCACGTATAAAAACTGTTTTATTTCTTATACTTGCTTTCATTTTGCGCCTAGTGGTCTTTTCCCACTCAGGTATGTTTTCATGCGTAAAAAAGTGTACATTTGTGTATTTATTTTTTCACGGGAGAATCGGGGGTAAAAGTACTGTAACAATGCGGGACAGTACTTTATGTATGTATAAAATAAATGTTTTCATAATTGACTTCAAGCGACATTTGTAAATAACACAATTGTCCCCTTATTTTATATCAACCAGACTTTGGCACACATTTAGTGTGTAACGACAAAGAGCCTTCAATTGGCTTCATCTAACCTTTCAAGTTATTTTAAATGGTGTTCTTTGTGAGTTTTTGTGTTTACTTCTTCCATTTTCTGAAGGTTATTATATGTATATAGTATGCACTAGAGGAGCGCTTTTTGGGAAATTTCAGTCCCAATCCCACCCAGTTCCACACTCTAAGAATTGACAGGGTGATGTTTACACCGTATCGAGGGGCTGGCGGTTATACCCATAAAGAGTGAAAAAACAAATTTCACTCCTAGAAGAGTAAAATTTCAGTCTTCAAAGTGCTAAATTAATTTTTTAAAGAGTAAAACTTACTCTTTGTGGTGTATAAACCCTTTGACTCTTCAAAGTGTGAATTTTACTCTTTAAAAGGTACATATTACTCTAGGAAGAGTGAAATTTTCACTCTTTAAAAATCATCATTGCTACAAAGAGTCAAAAGAGTACAATAAGTCAGTTAGAGACATTTCAAAGATTTTCTAACAGTTTGGTACTCACAAAGGCAATGTTTGCCTCTTGTGTGCACTGGTTCAAAACTCACATACCATTTTTAAATACGCGAACGGGACCACATGAGTATGCAAGATCTGGAGGTGGTACGGATAATGTGAATTACTTTTTTTGAATGGTTATCTGATATGTTGTGGCCTTACTGGTGCCTTTTGTGGACTAGAGCTGGGTATGAACTAGCGGGAGGTGGTGTTTTGTCTACGGGAGACAAATAGGGGCGGAGGACCTTGAGTTTGTTTCTCATGCTTTCGTTTGAGATTTTGTGTACTTAATGCATCTTGTGAGACCTTGTCACCCTCGATGACACTGACGCAGCGTAGACCTTCTTTGTGTCATCATATGAACATATAGATCGGCACAAGCTCTACAGAGAGTGTCACTCATTTACTTCATAGAAAATCGAGTATACGAGCAAGTAGCCAGGTAACATTTTCTTTGTGTTAGTACACGTAAGTGTTAGTATTATTAAAATTAAAAGGCGTCACAATGATGATTATACGATTGTAGGTGCATTTACATATACTTATGCATGGAGTTAGTAAGAGAGACTGAACTGCCATCATGCTTATCATTAAAATAGTTCATAAACATGGAAACACAGAACATCATTATATTTATTAATACAGTGCCTGAAACAAAGTTCATACAATCCCACAGGTTTAAAGTTACAAAAAAATAAAGTACAGCGATCGCTATCTTTTTAACAACTAAGCGACATATGATGACAAGCCAACACGATAATAATAAAAAACAGAAATGAAAAATAGTTGTCACAACCCACCTTGAACTGCATGTCTGAGCCGTGTGTTAATTTGTGTGACGTCAAACTTGACAGCCAATGTGTCTCGTACTCGCAACCGGGTGCATCACACTACAAAAGCAAGAGACAAATGAGAAGTCAGTACGAGAATAATGAAAATGAAAAATAGTAGGCACAACCAACCTTGTACTGTCTGTCCGTCCTGTGACGTAGCTTGCGGGTCGTCAAACATGACCGCCATTTTGTCCTGAAAGCGCATCCGGGCTCCACACACTACAAAAGCAAGACACAAAGGACATATTAACATGGAAATGATAAAGTTAGAAACCAAGAGTAGTAGACATAGCCCACCTGGAATTGTTTGTCCGGGCTGTGAATCAAAGTATGCAAACTTGATGGCCACTTTGTCTTGTAGGCAGTACCTGCCGCCATGCACTACAAAAGTAATACACAACTGACAAGTTAACACGTGAATCATAACATTAGAAACAAAGAGCAGTAGTCGCAGTTCGTATTTATTTACCTTAGTATTTACCTTGTATTTACTGTCCGTCATGTGCGCTAGCTTGTGTGACTTGAAGACTGATCGCAGATGTGTCTTGAAAGGGCTCCATACACTACAAAAGCAAGACACAAACGACAAGTTAACACAAGAATTATCATTAAAACATAAACGAAAAACAATGCTCACAGCATGCCTTCAAACCTTCAAGTTGCGGTCCGTCAGCACAGATGTACAAGTAATTTGTGTCTCCCTCTGATGAGCATATTGCTGTAATACAGTATCATTATACGGCATATAATATGAATATTAATAACAGACTACTACATGGCACAATTGTGCGATGTCACAGACAAAACTTACTTTTAACCGAGTGATTTTAGCCGGCCACATGTCTATCACCGCTCTGGGTGCAGACCGAAATTTAAGTTCAGAAAAAAATGACAAAGCAGTAAACGACAAACACGGGTCGTGGATCGACGACAGGGACTGCTGAACAGAGCGTATCTGAAACATGGTACAAAATTTGAGCCCGCAAATCATTATGAACATTAGAGAAAGCATGTGGACGTGTACTTGTCCGTACATAAGCATAGCAAGGCATTAAGTTTTGCAAGAAGGTGAAGTTCTTACGTAGTTCCGTATGTGCACAGGATTCCCGTCAAAACAATATTGGTCTGGTTATTTAATGGAACAAATTATTCGCCAATCATCGTCCGTTGGGTAGTGGACGTAATCGTACCGTATGTAAGAAACCACGTACACCACACCATCAAACGAGAGAGAACAAGCACGTACTACAGTATCAAGTAGTAACACGAGTATGCAAATGTCAAGGTAAAAGTATTAAAAAATAAAGAACGTACCAAACGCTTCAGTTGTTGCACAAGACACGGAGCTAACGTATTCATTGCAAAGCTAATAAAAGCGCAAATTCTTTCAGGAAGCCCGTAGTAGTAGACCTGTTTTGTTTTCTTCGTGACTAAGCGTATCTCATACACGTGCACCATACCTGAGAAACACGAGGATGAATCCGGGATTAAATCATAAGGCATAAAGCTCAGCATTCAAAACAAAATGAAAATTAAGTGCATATATGTTATGTACGTAAATGTATATATACGCCCACCTTGGGCACCATAGAAACCTTCCGATATTGTCCACATGTTCTGAACGGGATCAATTTCGAAGTATTTGCCATAACCGTCAAATGTGCGCCTACACAAATTGAGGCCACACTCCAAGCGGCGTAACCCGTTGACCTGAGAGTACAGCAAGTATATTGATGAACACTGAATACGATTCACTTAGCTGGAGTGGTTGTAGCTAAAAAATAGGAAAAGCACGATATACAGCATTATATAAAATTCTATTTATGATACATGTTCACGAAAGCGAGCTGCGCAGTCGAAGCGCAGCTCGCTTTCAATAACGGTGATAATAAAATTCACCTAAGAAAAGGCATGACCGGTGGGAATTTGGTCCATTTTGGCTAGGTTTGCCAGGCAGACAAACAAGCGGCCTTCGACCGCTCGTTTGTATAAAGTTTTATAAAGTTTATAGGTCAAACTAATCCGAATTTTATTATGACCATAATATAAACTTTGACCAGCAGGTCAAGGAGCAACTTTTTGCCAACTTTGAGAATATTTTATTGAAAACTAATGTTTTACCCATTATGTACATATTTTGACCCGTACAGGTCACAGGAATGGTCAGCGCGCTCTAATTCTAGTTGATCCTTATTCAGGACACCCAGGGCAACATTTTTGGTTAAAAAAAAGTAGAAAATTCCATTGCGGAACATTGTAAAGATATACCGAAAAAGTTAACGGAAACTTGACTTGTAAGAAGAAACAACTGTCTTGAATACCTTCGTTTGATGCAGACGAGGCCAGAGGTGAAGGGCCCTTCACCTCCACAGGCTCTACAGTCTCCATAGGTAGAGGAACGGAAGACCACGGGTGGAAAATTGCAAAAGTTTTTTACCTGAAAATTTAGAATTTGACCGATACCCGACAACTTTTTTTCCTAAATAAAATCACCAGAGAGTCTATCACTAATTGTGTCTTGTGTCTTGTGAGAAAAGAAAGACTGACCTCAAAAATGGCATGCACGATTTTACAGTATTTACAGTAATTTACACGAACATGTACAGACTGGAAAAGCTGTGAAAAGCAGCAGACTCCATAGCTCCCCCTGCGCGCGAGGTTACTCAGTTCAAAATTCATGTTGGCTTGTGTCCCATGTTTTGTGATTGTGAGTGTTCACTCCAAGGTCAAGAAAATTCACATGTTGGTTTGGTAGTTTAATTATAATTTGCAGTTACTCACACTTCAGTGTCCCTTTTAGTATTTTCTGTCAAAAGTACAAATTTTTCTTCTTCTTACATCCCCTTTTTTTGCCGAACCAACATTGAAGTAACTTGCCGGACTAGTGTTTATGTCAAGACTATTTCAAGAAAATTTTAGAAAACTTGTCAGTCCAATTAATTACTAAATCATTTAGTCCACCAGACTATATTCATGAAATTCTGGAATTCAGACCACATTAACGTATGAAACTTTCTCATCAATGCAAACCTTTGAGTTTGATTATTTTCCCGGAAGAAATGAATTTTTCGCGTAGGAAATGAATTTTTCCCGTAGGAAATGAATTTTTCGCGTAGGAAATGAATTTTTCCCGTAGGAAATGAATTTTTCCCGGAAGAAATGCATGTTTCGGAAAAGAGTTTTAAAACAAAGCGGTTCAACTTAAAGTTGGCGCCTCCGCTCAAAAAAAAAGTTTCAAGCGGGCTTATTCGAACGAAATTTGACGAAAAAAAGTTTATTTAGATCTCAATTAGACATTAAACTAGTAAGTACTTTAACTAGACGAGGATGACCTGAGATGGGTAATAAGAATAGTTGTTGTGCGTGGAGAGGTAGTCGTGGGTCATCAGCGGAAAAGTCATGGTCAAAACATGGAGAGGACTATCCCGGGAATGATCCTGGTGGTGGAGTCGAGATTGGTCGTGAGGAGAGTGGACCAAATCTTCAACATATTAGTGAGAGAGAACCTGATGACCTCGACCGGTAAGGGATACTTGTCCTTTTTAAAATTATTCAATTTTTAATTAATTATTCCCATGATTGAATTTCTCCTTTTTTTAAATTTGTACTACATGTCAATACAAAGCATTTATCGTGATAATTATGTAATGGCATTCATGTACATTCCAGTGTAAATATAAATTGTTATCAGATAGAGAGTATAATATTTACTTATTTTTACAGTGACCCCTCGGTACATCCATCAGCTGCGACTTTATTCATTGAAAAATCCAAAAGAGCGATTCAAAGTAAAAGCATTCTCAATATTTTCTACCAACAAAATTAATATTCTGTCATCCTGACAGCTCCCATTGTAATACTTGTTTTTAATTTTTAATTTTTAGATGGTATGATACGAAAGAAGAGTATGAATCAAGTATGTTTCTTAAATTCAATCAGAGATAAATTATCTGACCATGCATCATAAATACAACATGTAGTATGTACCTAACTGGTATGTACATCTAATGTGCAATCAGGGGGTGGAATATAATTTTTGAAATTTTTTTGAAATTTAAGATTCATGAGCCGAATTCTGCACTTAAAAAAAGTTCTTCCTGTTCAACAATTTTCCTGGATGATTCTACAGTCTCTCAACCTAATCTAAAGAATACACTGAAGGTAAAAATTTACTTGACGAATTATATAATAGCTTAATAGTATAATGCATATTTGTATATTTTCAAACATGTTCATATTTGGTTTTTTTTGTTAGTGTTTATCTCTAGCTATTTATTACCATATTCGGAATCGCTCGTCACAGCGAGAAATGGACATATTTGATGAAAGACTTCATCCTTTATCAAAGGACGGACCGCCGCCTGACAGTCATAATCCTGAGCATAGGCAAATTTACAGGTAAACAAAATCTATGAATATTATTAATAATTTCATTAATTAATAGTCTTTAATATATGCAAGTACTAGACTATTTTATATAAAAACTCGAAAATAAAGCTACATGATAATATTATGTGTAGGTTTGTGAGAACCTTATTCAACGCTGCTCAGCTTACTGCTGAATGTGCTATAATAGCTCTAGTCTACTTGGAAAGGTAAGAAAAACAATTATTTGATATGCTACCGTTTTTTATTCTTTTACAATTGAAAAAAATTATTACGTTATACTTATTAATTGGGAAGGCTGCTTACATACGCTGAAATGGATATTATGCCTTCAAATTGGAGACGGATGGTCTTGGGCTCAGTTCTGCTTGCTTCAAAAGTGTGGGATGACCAAGCTGTGTGGAACGTTGATTATTGCCATATATTGAAGGATATCAGTGTTGAGGACATGTATGTAAATTATTTAAACTTGTAGAGTAATTAATGTTTGAGTAAACTAAATGGTTTTCCCTACAATAATTTGATTACATGGATTATATATTCATAGGAATGAACTGGAGAGACAATGTTTAGAATTGCTTCAGTTCAATATCAATGTCCCATCCAGTGTGTACGCCAAATATTATTTTGATCTTCGGACTTTGGTAAGTATATTTGATGTCTTTCTTTTGTACATAATGTTTTTGTCAACATAATTCATGAATATTCTATTATAATTTATAATACTAACACACAGAATGATTCAAACAAAACGAAATGAGCACACAATGTTGGGATTTCCATATTTAATGACAAGCTTATTTTTAATTGTTTTTTTATCTCTTACTACTCTCTATAGGCTGAAGCAAATGATCTGACATTGCCACCGGAACCTCTGAGTAAAGAAAGAGCCATGAGATTAGAGGCAATGTCGAATACTGCAATGGGCAGAGATAAATCGGCAGGACCTGCAACTCCTGACGCTTCCGGAATGCATTGGCCAAATGGATATCCTAACGGAATCAGACGCTGGAGTAGTCTAGAGGCACTCGGCAGTAATGGTCCAAGGAGGGCCACTGCTGCTATCCTGTCATAATAATAAGTCTTATATATATGCATACAACGTCTAACAACTACTTACGATTTTTGTAGCAATAGAACATATAATATATATTTCCTATGCCAATTCATATTTTTTGATTTGATTTTGACATTATATGCTGTGCGTTTATGATTTCATAATACATAATTAATAATATTACAAAGAATAAAAGATAATTTGCATTTTTGCAAACTTTGTATACTTTGTATGAAAAAGAGGTTTATTTCAGTCACATCGATTAAAGCCCGTCATGAAATTTTAATTAAGTAAAGTACTTGTTTTAAGTGCAGCATCAAAAAACTTCATTTTTTTAAGTAGCGGGAATAAAGCCTTTGAATATTTTAGGAAGAAAGTCACCAAGAGAAAGTCTCTCTCATTCTAAAATAGGTGATGAAATATAAAAGTTACGTTTCGTCGCATTTTTAATCAAGTACATTAAAATGAGACCATCATGTCTCTGTCGAAACTCAAGTACACCAAGGAACATTTTATCAAGTCATCAGGAGAAGCTGCAGGCGAACCCTCGGACAGCAAATCCACTAAAAAAACCAACAACAAAAGTTGTACCGAGATAGGAGACGATGACAATGTGTCCTCATTGTCGGGACTCCTTAACGACTTGTCTATATCGGTAAGTGTCAATCAAATAAAATGAAACGACAATTTTCTTAATGTCTCTCTCTCTCTGTCTGCTATTTTCACGGCAAGATAAGCTTACAAAGAACGATAAAAGTTTATCATGTTTAAAATGTGTCATGTCTTGAACTTATTAAATATTTTGAATTCTACCTTTTCAGGTTGATGGCAAGGACTATCCAATTGTATTGTATTACGGATTTTTTTTCGATGAACAAACATGTACTTCCCTAAAAAGTATCGGCGACAAATATTTAAAGGAATGCTTTGAAACTGTACCTGAATTTGAGAAATTTTTATGCGATTCCTATGCCAAAGTTAATGGTAGTACAGGTAATTAATCAAGTAAAGATACAATGAACGTAAATTTGTATTTAATCATTAAATTTTAATGATGATTTTCCACTTTCTGAATTGTTAGTATGAGTTACCTATCTTTCTTATTTTTTGGTCTATAGATCCACTATCATCATTCTATAAATATCCGTGCAAAAAGAAAAAGGCACAAACTTTGCCTGATTTCCATGTGACAACAAAGTTTTGTGATCGGGACAAGGAAACTTGCTCCAAATATTGGAAACAAGTAAAGGACTTGGTTGGGAAAACTTTTTTAATTCACATCATTGGATTATTTTTTACGTAAGTACATATTTAGATGAAAGTTGATTTTTATATTTTAAAAAACACATTTATTACTCAAGGTAAAACAATTGTCATTCTCTCTACATCCGAAAATCATTCAAAGACATTTTATCATTCTGATAACTCTTTCAGGGATAAAACATGTGGATTTCGTGTAAAGTTGACCCCTGACCAGCAACTAATATTTGACGAACGGAGCACAAAAACTAATAGCAATTCAATTGATGACCACGCAGTAGCAACGCAAGAGCAAGAGAAGAATCCACCAAAAAAACAATCAAAATCCAACAAAAAGGGCAAAAATGTCAACTCTGACAAGAAGTCGATTCCTTCAGGCTATGACGGAGTCACATTGAGTGCTGTACAGGAAATAAATTTTACACCATGTAAATCAAGAGCACACATTACAATAGGGTGTGCAAAATTTGTCAATGCAGTTCAAACTGGTGAAGACCTAGAAGATATCGTTGACCTCGAAATGCGATCATCTTCAATATTTCACAAGGACTACAGTCTTGAATGTGGTGGAACTTTGAGACAATTTGGCGTATTCAAAGATGCATTTGTGGTATATCTTCGTCGACAACTTATTGCTCAAGCTGAATTCAAGTTTAAAGAATGAATTTTTTACCAATCATCCATTTCCAACTATTACTTAATAGTTGGGGGTTTTTGGTATAGGTTTTTGGTAAAGGTATCAAAGTGCAATTTATATGACACAGTACCATGTGAGCTGGTTAATTAATTTCCATATGGATACATTTATCGACATTATATGAGAATAGTCTTACCAAATAATTTTTATCTAGACGCTTTAGAACCCAGAATTTTATAATTCACGTCTACATTTAATAATTAACTGTACTTATGTATAGACGTAAAAACATGTGATAATTAAAATAAAAAATAATCATGAATCCGATAATTTAAAAAATAATTAAAACTGTCATTTTTTGTGTAAGTATAAGACGGCATAAAAGTTTCCTTCATAGTGAAAAAAATGGAGCTGCTAGTAAAACTTGACACGGAGTAACTTCAAAATTCCATTTTCTCCCACTTTGAAATCACAATTTTAGTTATTCTCATGTAAACAGAGGAAACAATCAAGAAATTGTTCATAATTAACTATTACAGTTCTCCCGGTTGATATAAATATAATTTGTATAATTCATCATACATTTCTTGGTGAACTTTTCTAGTTGTTAGTCATTTAATTCATGGTTCAATTCAATAATGTCACTCGGGTTAGGCAGCCGATTCAGTGTACTTGTACAAATATTTTCCATACTAGTGATATTAATAGGCACTTCGGCTAGAAGTAATTCAATTGAAAAGTCATCCTCTAATGACCAACTATCTTTACATCAAGCTTGTCAAGCAGAATTAACAAGAATTTGTGGGAAGAAACCCGAAAATTTAGCCGACTTAGACGCACTCGAATGTATTTTAAATGAAAAGGTAACATTATAAATCATAACAGTGTTATAATAACACTCAAAAAGTAGTAATTTGTTATTCGATGTCTCTAGTTTTCATGTTTACTTACTACAAAATTTACTGTACTATTAAAATTTGTTAAAAAACCAACAGAGAAATGAAGCTGACGAGCTTACCGATGAGTGTAATCATGTAAGTTGTTAAAGTTTATCCACCATCAATCTTAAAGTAGTAAATTGATCATATAGTATTGTTATTTTAAATGATTATATATATATTTGAGTCCAAAACAAAGTGCTGATATGATGTAATGTTTTTTAAAAATAGCAATTATGGGTGTATCGGAAACAAATTACGGATGGCGAAGGCTTTCTAGAGTTGACAACCGAGGAATGTCAAAAGGATCTCAAACAACAAGCAAAAACATGTTGGGACAAATACTCGCAGCATGACAACAATTTAGTCAACTGTGTCATTGACAAAAAAGACAGCTTGACAAAGTATGTTTAGTGTATGAGTTGTATATGAGTTGTCATTATTGTACTAAATGTTTTTCCCTAATGAAAGCTTCACTTTTAAGTACTACATTTTAGGATTTAATTTATACTATTTTTTATTAAAACTATTAAAAGTGGTAAATAATAAGAATGACATATTATGTTATAGGGAACGGTGCCGGACATTCATTACAAGATTAGAGGGTGTTATTTTCAGTGATTTTGAGTTGATGGGAAGATTTGCCAATTTGTGTTCCAGGTCTGATTTTTCATTCGTTTGTTATTTTTATTGTATATTATATTTTAACTAACTCTGTCTTTTATACAACTATGCCTTATGTTTCAGTGATATTGTCAAGTTTCATTGTGGAAGGAATGAAGTGATTGGTGGAAATCAAGATCACGCCAAGCCCATGGTAGATTTTGAAAACTATTTTTTTGTATACTATATATTGAAGTATTTCTATCACATATAAAATTTATATTATAAATATATTTATTAGACTTACTTACAAATTGTAAAAATAAGCAAGCTCATTGAAATATAATCTTCTTTGTACATTGTTAACAGCTCCCACACTCACAAGGCAAAACAATTGAATGTTTATCGTCATCAGACAATTTACAGAAGCTAGACAAAAACTGTGCTGTCGAATTATTGCGAGTTGCAGAATTGCAAGTTGAAGATTTTCATCTGGACAGAGCTCTTTATTTTGCTTGTAGAGATGATCGAGAAAAGTAAGGCGTTAGTTAAATAACTGCATTAGTATGTTTCTATAAGAAACTTATAAATCTATAATTTTATTAAATGCATATTAAATGATTCTAGGTTTTGCCCACGTACAAAAGCAGGTATAGTACAATGGCGGTTTGTAAATATCTTACACATGAATGGATACAGACTGTAAACTTTGACGAACTCATAACCATCACACCTAACTTGGTTAATGATCCATTTAGATACATGAGAAAATATGTTTCTATACTGTTTCCAGTCTCTGTGCATTTGTGAATTTACATTTTATAATTTATTGTGTATGACTCATGAGACTAATTACATAAATAACAAACTGTATTTTTGTTCATGATTTGTAGGTTTGGGTCGTGTGTACAAATGTCTGGTGAGTCTACTTTTGTATAATTAAGTTTTGTTATAAAGTTCAGAATGTGCTTATTGTGAATTTTTGTCTTGTCCGTTCACACGAAGACAAATGTATCATAAATTTTGCATCGGTTGGATTTTAAGCTTTATAGATTTATCCTTTGAGAATTATGATAAGATTTAATTTTTTTGACTCCTCTCATAATAGGTCAAACATAAAATGGAAGTGGAAATGAGCCATGACTGTCGTGAACAAATCTACAGACGTCAAAGGCTAGGCTGGCAAGACTGTAAGTCTTCTTTCATGTGTTCCACAACAAAATTTGAAATGTTTATATTGCCACTTTAGAGTACATGTATTTAACTCAATTTCAGATCGAGCCAGTGGTATTGTAGCTCAATGCAAAGCAGAAATCAAAAGATTCAAGTTAGTTTATGATATAAACTTTACATATTCTTGTAGATGATGTATTATTTGATATAACATCAGAGAGAAATTGTGAATACCTATATTATGGGACTAGTATGAAGATTAAAATTTTATTGAACTTTTTTTATTAAATTATAATTAGATGCCGAAAGGATGCTAGCGCTACTACAGATAAAACTGTGCGTTTGTCACAAATTCTGTTGTGCCTAGAAAATGAGGCTCACAAGGGGCAACAAATTGATGGAGATTGTATTGAGGAAATGAAATTGCATCGTCGGGGATTGATGGAGGACTTGAGAATTACGCCCGAATTATTAGCTGCGTGTGTTCACGAGCACGAGAGTTATTGTGCTGTGACGGGTGTAAACACAAACACCGTAAGTACATTTATTTACTTGTGTTCTTATTAAATTTACTGTATATTATAATGCAAAATTGTGATGTATATTACAGATTCACTGTCTCATGGCACTTGCTCGTATGTACTATAAATAACACACTTAAACATAAAGATATGCACGGCATATTATGCAGTATGTTGTACTTACTGTATTTTATTATTTATTCTTTTTTTTCAGAAAGTCGCAACATGGGGGGAAGGCTTTCTCCGAAATGTCGAGCTGGTGTAAGAATATTTTATCTACCATAGTTCAAAAATCACTAGAAGTTATGTAATTTAATTAATTTTTTATTCCTGCTTGTTTCTTTAGTGCAAATACATTTTTTTCTTGTTTTCTTTTTTAAAACAGTTGGAAGATCTAGTCAAGGTTTCGGATGTGTCAAGGTGAGTACTAGTGAAGTAGATAATTAATTACATAGTACATTATAATTACATTATAGTTACATACTAATAATATTTTAACTAGATAATTTAAATAATTATGATCATTTACTCTTTTTTAGTGATTGGAGAGTTGATCCAATACTTCAACAAAAGTGTCTCCCTGTAGTTGATCGTTCGAGCTGCTCTAGCCTCCCTGCAGACCGAGTGTTGGATTGCCTTATGAATCTTCTCACTAGCGATAATAGTCAAGGAACAGACGCTAATGCAATGACTGAAGAATGCGAAATAACGTTAGTTTTTTTTAATTTTTCTGGACTGATATACGGTCGACTATTTTTGTATAAGTAGATTGCAGTGACTGCAGGATACATAAAAGCACAGTCAGTATGCATTATTTAAATCGACCATCATTATTTTCCAATTCAAACAATGATGATGCTGTATATAATAATAATCAACAAATGTATTGAAACGTACACTTTTTTCATTTGCTTCTAGACTGCTGCAAATACAATATTTTATATCAAGAGTATTTCCAGTTGATAACGCTCTTTATGAAGTGTGTAAAGGCGATGCAAAAAATGTTTGTGGAGTTAAAAATTGGGATTCTGATCCATTATCATATGAACCAAGTAAAGGGCCCCTAATACTTTCATGCCTCTTTAGAAATATTGGCGATGGAACGGATTCCCAGGTAAAAGTCAAATTTTCATAATTCTTTGTAATGAATGACGTGAACGAATAACTTTTGACTACCTTATCATTGTGTAACACACAGATAAGTCACCAATGTGCTGAAAAGGTTCGAGAGACAATGAGAAGGCGTGCAATCTCAGTAAAATTAATGCCAGAAATAGAAGAACCCTGCTTAACCAGGTTTGTCTGACGTCAAAAATTTTATGAATATTTTTTATTAGAGAGGTATTATTGCTATTATTAAGTATTTAAATATCCTATTCCATAATTTTACTTTGAAAATTCACTTTGGAACAAACACATGCCCGATACACCAAAATGTTCGTCTAGACTTAGAAAGACCAAATCCACAAAGTTTTGTCCCAGGAAATCAAAATTGAAATTTTGAAAATTCAAAAACTGAAATTTTTCAAAATTTTGACAATTTTTTGAATGTGGTCGTGTACTAACTTTTTGAAATTCCTGTTGCATTTAGAAAACAATGGCCCACTTCGTTTTGCACTTTTAGGTTGAAAAAAAAATAAAAAAAATAATTTTATTGAATTAAAAAAAGTCTTAGGAGAGGGGGGGGAGGGGCTGGACGTTCGAATACTTCTAAGATTTTTTTTCACTTTTTTTGCAAGGTATTATTAAAGATAGGTTTTTATTATTATTAAAACATTTATCGGGTATTTAGCAAGGCCCAGGGGCCTTGCTAAATACACAATAAATGTTAAAGTTTGTAACATTAAAAAAACAAAAAACACGGATTTTTGAATTTTAGGTAGACGAACATTTTGGTTTAGGTAAACAGTTTTAGCCAAAGACAATTTAATTGTCGGCTGAAATTGTAAATACCAACTACAACAGGTGTTTGTTAATTGTGATTAAGTTCCCCGAGGGCAAGCGCGTCGCAGGCGCACCTTGTTCATTATTAATTTTTTACAATGACTTTCATCACAATTTAAAGTACTTTTTTTTAAACATAAAAATTGTCGAATTGACGTCTGTAGTCTGGATTACAAAAATTGACGAGTAGATTTTTTTATAGTTGTAATATTTAAATGGAAAAAAAGAATGTGAGATTTTGAGAGGGGAAAGGTAAAAAAAATAAGAATAAAAATATTTTCCCTGTGAAATTCCGTGATGTTTCCCCTTGTGTCAAAAATTCTCTTCTTTCTCTCTCTCTCTCTTTCTGTACTGCACAGGAGTAATAATTTGTATGAAATACCAAAGTAATGTAGTACAATTTTTTAGACAATTTTTATACTTTGATGAATAACAATTGTACTCTTTTTTTTCATACATAATGATCACTAACCATGTCCATCTCTTTAAAATATTTCCCTTCAGAAAATTTTCTCACAATGACATTCAAAGCAACTGAAAATAGTGAAAACTGTTCATAACTCAGGTGTACATATTTAAAATTTGTATCCCTACAGATAGACAAGCCTTTTTTTAACTGTAAGAGAGAAATCTTATGGAGACGAGATGTGAGTGAACCTCATCCACAGAGAGAGAGAGAGAGAGAGAGAGAGAGAGAAGCTGAGAACAGTTCAGAAACCTCACACAATGTAACATTGTATTCCTTGTTGTAAATTTTTTTTTTGGACAACAAGAAGAGAATTGAAGAAAAGGAATGAGACAGCCAAAAAAAGAAGATTTCTATTGAGTGTACTGTATTCATTCATTCAATAATATTCTAATTGGATTATATTCTCCTCTCTCAAATTCCTTCTTCTTTTTCACCTTCCAAAAGACTTTGAACCCTCCAATTCATCTTTTTCTCTCTTTACTCTTCTTCTCAGTATAAAACCAATATTACAAATTAAATTCAATATTTTTTATTTATATTTAATAAAAAAAATTATATTAAATTAAATAAATAATTAATGATACTCAATGACCCTTAGATGAATGATATAATGTGTAGAGAAATGTATCTGTGTGTATTTTGGACAAGTCTGGATAGAAAATAATTGTTCTAAATATTTATTTAAAACATTTGTTCAACAATTTTTTTTCTATATATATATTGTCAACAGTTTACAATATTATTTTCGAGTTCTGTAATAAAGTTAGAGTATGTGGACATAATAAATATATACATGTCTATATATTTCTCCACTCTAAAAACCAAATCTCGAGACAAGGATGTGATGGGAGTCGTCCTGGTCGTGGTGGTGGTGGTGGGGAGTTTATAGTGGTAGAACAAATTAGAAATGCTTGTAGCCCTTTTTATACATTGAGAGCATCCATCATGGCTCTTATGTGGTTATACAGATAAAGGTAGTCTCTCTCTCTCAAGTTCTAAAAGGATTTTCCTCCCAGGTTCAGAGAGAGAGATGAGAAATATGAAATGAAACTGAAGAGCACTTGTGCGAATTGATGACTATAGTCCTTATATATGACAACGACGGCCACACCGTATGCACCACCAAGTGTACAGAGAGAGAGAGGGAAAACGAGACTCTTTTCCGTTTTTGTTCCTCTATTTTTCGAGTACAGAGAGAGAGAGAGAGAAGTCTGTCATGTTGAGGAGGAGGTATAGAAAAGTGTGGCTAAAAAGGAGGACGACGTCCATGACAACTGATGAAAAATCACTGACGCTCAGTGAAGTGATGCCCCAACTTGTTCAACAAGAAGAAAAAAAGACTCAACAATTCAAAAAAAGCGGAGTATTATTTCCTAACGTTGGTGGCTTTTTTCTCCTAAAGTTCTTACCAAATTCACCATGACTATGACATGATCCTTCAAAATTAAGTCGGAGCTTTTTATCTCTTATATATTCTAACTTTATATTAAAATTTTAGGCAATTTCTGTCTTGGCTAAAATTTTGAGGGGTGTGGGGGTGGAGACTTTTTGAAGGAAAATGGACAAAATTTTATAGAGAATATTTTTACCTATACAGATACAACTACAATTTTGAGTAATTTTAATTGAAAAAAGGTATTTATTTATGGCTTATGTAATATGCATCACTTTTTTTGCGGTCAATATTTTTTTTTTACTTTTCTACACAACACAAGACGAGTTATAGGGGAAATATTTTTGGATTGTGGGGGAGAATTTTTTTTTTGGCTAATAAAATAATCTAGTTTTATATAAGAGTACAATGTAAATGTTATAGAAAAAAATAGGACTTTAAGCCCCCTTAGTGGTTTTCCCAAATTCCAACCACAATATTGAATAAAAAAAAGGTTTTTTTTTATTATTTCTTCATGAAAATGAATTCATCAATTGTGGAAATAAAAGAACACTTCTAACAATTCTCAAACTTGTTGTGTGTGTATTCAGAGCGCAGATGGTTTTTTTTCTCTCTCTTTCTCTCTTTTCACAAGTACATTTTTATCATATACTTTGTATAAATAATAGACATATTTTTTTTATCCTAAAACTTTGTCTCCTCTGTCAATCACATTTTGTGTGTGTGTCTGTGTGTTACTTTCCTGTCATTTTTTTGAATATAAAAATGTGTTAAAAATTGGCTAGGATTTAGAGCTTTTTCTCTCTCTGTATGATTTTTACACACTCCTATTTGTACAATTTTACAAAAGTACTCGTATCTCTGTAAAAAAGGGGGAGGGGAATATGGATCAAAATCTTGAGTATCTGTATTATTCAGGACAAGGTGCACACACTTATACAACTTTTGTGTGTGTTGTGTGTGGAAATTGACAACAAAAGAGAGGGGAGGGTTGACAACTAGTTGGTCCAAACGATTGTCTCCAGATGGGATGTAGTCCATAATTTTTGGGAGATTTTTTATGTCAATTCCATGGATTGGAGAGTTGGAGAGAGAACACTTGTTTGGTGTTGAGCTTTTTGCCATTTGTCAGTCTCTTTTGATAAAAATATATAAGTAGAAATATCTTCAAAATTACAATCCCCCTCCCTTCATCTTTCTTTAGAGAGAGAGAGAGAGAGGGGGGGATCATTTTTTAAGCCTCTTCACTTGCCTTTCTTTTTATAGAATCTCTCATTTCACTCGGAAAATTACTATGAATCTTGTATTATGTTCATTGTTTTTTTTGAACAAAAAAAAGTAAACAAAATTGTCTTCTACAAATTGTTGACGACACATTTGACATTGGAAAATTTTTGTTGACAAAAATTTAGCGCCTCTTATCTCTTTATCATTTTAGAATTGAGAGAGAGAATAAGACTGACCGACATTTTTATTATGTCGACTCGTACAGATATCATTGTCTATTTATTGTTTTGCAAGTTTTAAACTTTGTGTAAATGAATCATCTTAATTTTTATAACTTTCTCAGTATTTTGAAACACATGATTGTGTCTTGTGTGTTCACACAAAAAGTACAAACGACATAACATAAGAGCACATAACACACAGCAAGAAAAAAAAGATGGGAGGGCTGGGAGAATTGGAACACACATGAAAAAGAAAAGCCGCTTTTTACACTGGTGGTCATTCTCCCTCATTTAAATTACATGGCATGTACATATATAAAAACCTCTCTCTCATATTATCTTTGTGGAATAACATTCAAAGGCAAATATTTTGTAGACTATACAATATTCAAGATTGACAACAAAACATCACAAGTATTTTTCTGTGTGGGCATCTCTCTCTTATCCTCCTCCCTGTGTGCTTGTGTGTGTGTGTAAGTGGAGGTAAGGAGGCAAAACTAGAGAGAATTTTTTTTCTCCTTGACTTTATTGTTTGTCACCAAAGAGAGAGAGAGAGAATTTTCTATACATTACAAACCAATCACAAGCTATAGTTTATTTTCAAAACCACTGATATTGGGAGTCATTGACCTTAAATTAAAATTCTTTGATAAATATTAGGTATTTGTCAAAATTCAAATTTTGAAAATTAAAATTTGAAATACTGTACAAAGACTGATAGACTCCAAAATGAATTTTGAGACTCTTGATGACAATTTTGAATATGAGAAGGTACATTTTGGTAGTAACATATAACATGAACATGAATGGCAATCTCTGCGTACAGTCCTCGTGTTTGATGTGATGACAAGAATGATTGAACATGATGTTACACTACATATTCAAATTTCTAAATCAATTCCTTATCTCTTCTCTACCACCAACCCCACAATTTTGTCGAGAGAGAGTTTGTCTAGTATGAAAATGATAGTTAAAATTTAATAATAAAAGTTACATAATATTCTCCTAAAATACTTTATTTTTTCTCTCTATAAAATAAAATGAGTTTTTAGTCATGAGTTTGGGCTTTTCCAATGCAAACTTGTCCACGTATTGAGAAGGGAAAGTGGAATGAGAAAATGGTTGTAAATAATTAGATTCTTGTCCCTCTTTTTGTCTCCATGATGGAGATGGATGAGCTAAAACCTCTTTTGCCTAGTCTGTCATCGTCAAAATTCTATGTACTCTCTCTCTCTCTCTTCATATCATCCCTTCAATTTATTATTTTACTCTGTACACATGACACAAACTACAGACGACAGACTAGGGATTTTTTTGGGGGTCTAAAATTGTTAATATTTTTTTGGCACATAGACGTAACATTCTATTTAGTAAAAAAAATTGAAAATCAAGAGAGAGAGAAAGTTGGAGAGTGTTGAGAGAATTTTTTTGGTGTGGAAATTTATGACAAGAGATGAGAAAAAAAAGATGGATTCAATTGAATCTATTACACATTTTAATACAAAGATGATAGATAAGTAGTGGAGTAGAGGTAAAGTTGTAAAGTACGAGATTCGAACTCTCTCTCTCTCTCGTTTGTATCTCTCAAGTCCAATGTGTTGCTTCTTGTCGATGAGATTGTCGAACGACGTTGGACATGCTTCCATAGCCAGGAACCAGCTTCAATCCACATAAAGTATTTTTTTGTGAGCCTCTCTCTCTCAAAATCTCTCTCTCCTCTTCCTCTTGTGTTCTAGGAGGCTCTCTGAAAAAAAGTTGAGGACTAGCCTGAGTGACGTGTGATGTGTGAGTTGGTGAGATATGTGGATGAGAGTCCGTGCCCTGGCCAGACCTCTTGGGATTATTCAGGAGGGTCCATTGTCCAGTGAAAAACACTAAACCTCGTCATGAGATCCCAAGGAAAACCATCTTAATCTCAACAGTACCCCCTCCTCCTCCTCTTCTTCTCCCAGAAAAAAAATGAATCTCACTCTTAATGCCTCCTTTTCACGGTGTCCGCAAGGACTTGAATGCATTGGCTCAATCTTTAATACTTCCTACTGTACCTACTAACTTGCAATCTTTATGTGCTACAAACCCCTCTCTCTCACCTCTCTCTCTCTCTCTCATCGTACAGAACAAATATCCACCTACAATATTACATGTATATATATGTATATAACGTTTTTTTCCTCTCTTCATCCTCAAGTCTCATCTCATAGGACCCATTGAGAATTTCATTCTGAGGGAAATGTTCATGTTGGAAGATTTTTCAAACATAACATTTTCATTCTGTAAAATATTGTAGGACAGAGCCCTTAAGTGATTCTTGAGCTTTTATCATGTGAATTACATGGACAAAGAAACTTTAAATCTTTGCCTCAATGCTTTTAACTAAGCACATTATCAATTACATTCTTTACCCCCAAAAAAAGAAAGACACCGGCTGCAGAAAAACCAACGGCATCCCCAAGTGAACTATACGAGTAATTCATGTGGTAATTCACAAATAAAGAATTCTTTTTTTTTCTCTTCAAGTTTCCTTTTTTATTCCCTTTTTTTCAAGTACCAAGTCCATTTTGTTAGTTTTTTTTGTACATAAAATGTGGCTTATTTTTCCTCTTGCTAAAAACTATCTCTGTATCTTTTTTTACATTTTGAGAAAAATTCTGTCTTGGTGGAAAAAATTTAGCATAACATTTCAGGTCAAGATTAGATTATTGTAATTAATTTTTTTTTTGAGTTGAGTGAGATGTGAATCATACACGGAAGTAAGGGGACAGATGGGAAAAGTCATCAAGTAATTTATCTGTATTTTTTTTCATGGTCAATGGCATTGAATGAAGGTACATAACGGTAGAGTTTGTTGAGGACATGAATAGTTTCACCAGACACTTTACTGAGGGCTCGTGTACTTTAGACTATGGACAACCTGACAATAAAAAAGGGGGGAACACCTTGACAGAATAAAATAAATTGTAGAATATTTTTGTGTGAGGCTGGCAATTGACCAATTGACTCATGTACAGATAGATTGAATACAAGACCCAGACACACGACCAGAATCTCTTGAGCCTTATCGTCTCTCTCTCTTCCGTTAAACTCTAGTGTCAAATGTCTAGTGGTGAATTTTCTATGTAGTGCGTGGGATGGTCTATCTCTCTCTCTGTTCAATTCTTTTATTGAAAAACTCTCTCTCTATTCATATAAACATAATAGAGAGGGAAGAGAAGCTAAAGTTTTTGGACGATCGAGAGGGAGGGAGAGAGAGATACAAAACCAATTATGCTTATGGGCTCGTTATGACTACAAAAGGCATGTCTGGACGTCAAAACGAGGAGGGCACCATTTTAATTTCATCTCTTCTCTCTCTCTCTCCTGAAAAAATTGTATGTACTTATATATGACAAATTTGTATGTATTATTACAACTACTACAATTTTCAATATTATCAGTTCCTACTCTGTCAATATTATACAAATTGCCAATACACGGTCCATGGACAGAGGACCGGTGTAAAGGTCCCTCTCTCTCTCTCTCTCTCGAACATTGTAATTTGTGTTGTTAGCTCCTTCTCTCTTTCCTATAAAAACGAGGCACTTAAGTAAGCTATAAAATTCATATGGAAAACTATTACTCTACAGGGTGTTCATCAAGTCTAGGCCACTTTCCCAGAAAAAAAAAGTCAAGATTAGAAGACAAAAATTGTCAAAATTTTAATATTTAGGTAGCCCTAATATTCATCCCCGTTTGATGTGTGACGTTGAAATTTAAATGTAAATTAATGGAATTGCATTAAATTGAGAAAAAAAATGAAATTTTTTAAATAAAATGAATCAACACCCTGTACAGACAGACACTAGTGTAGAAGTGTAGAGAGAAACATTGTACTAAATATTTCTATAGCTCAAAGTCAAAATTATAAGGTTGAGCAGGTGTGAAAAGTTTTGTGTTAAAATGATGCCCCCTCTCCCCCGTCTTTCTCTCTGTAAAATTCCCAATCCTTGAAAATAAAATGATCATTTCAAAAACTATACACCCCCCCCCCCTCCCTCTCTCTCAGCTCTGAATGTTTGGAGGTGTTGTAAACATGAAAATGTATTTGGTGAGAGTACAATAGATGACAATTAGATGCAATTGTAGTTCCATTTTTGTGTGTGGCACACGACGCGTGCACTAAAAGTTTATATTTTGTACAACATAATAATGTTAATGTTATGGAGGATAAGGCAATTCATTTACCATTTAATAAGAGAGAGAGAGAGAGAGAGAGAGGGGAATGAACGGTTGAAATTCTATATGACTACCGAACCTCTCTCTCTCTCTCCCACTTACTGACTTACGGTACGGATCGAATCTATAATGACAAGCAATAAAATTAATGAGGGTGGATCTCATCTTTCACCTGTGTGATTAGACCCCACGATTATATTGATTAAATTATTATCAGTCTCCCGCTCAACAAAAATCAATTTATGACCAAAAGGAAAGTTTTATGTCATCTATTTAGTATTTTCTACAAAAAAATATATGTGCCAGTTTTTTTCTCATAATTTTGATGGAAAAAAATGAACAGGTTGACTTGTTGTTTTTTTTACATGTAGGATTTTCTCGTGTACACAATACACACTTTATTTTAATACGTCTATTACTTTTTTTCAATATTTAATATAATTCTAGCAGCATCCATGAATCATAGTTAATAATAATTATTTTATTATTATTAATTATTATAGCTTTTATATAGGTATAATATTTATTAAATAGCGTTAACACTTTTTCTTTTTAATTCTTAAACTTTTTGTAATTTGTATGTGTACGTTAATTTTAATTGTATTTTTTTTGTCATTAATAATTTGTATTTATTTATTAAACTTTTTTTCTATTTTATATTCGAAAACGTCTTGTCAATTTTATTAACACTACTAAAGATTTTTTTAAATGATTTTTTTCGTAAATTACAGTTTTTAAATTATTCGAATTTTAGAAACATTTTGTTTCGTGGGGGAGGGGGAGGAGAAATTATTTTTGAACATGTTGCGGTTCTTGTTTCTTTCCCTTCAAATTGCATTGCACTTTTCAAAGTCCACGATAAAAGAAAAAAAAACTTTTCATGTCACAATTAATATTTGTGTACCTATATATATATAATTTATATAGACGAGTAAATCGACGGGATATTTTTTTACAGTTTACTTTACAATTATACGTTCTTGATATTATATCTAAGATAACTATGTATATATATGTATATATATATAATTAAGTTTTTTTATTTAAGTACACACAAACACTCTTTTCTCTAGTTACACAAAAAAATGCAGGTAGATTGATAGTTGAATAATCAAAATGTAAACTTTTTTTTTTACAATTTGTCAATTTTAATCTTACAATTAAATTCTTATTTGTTTATTTTATTTACCTTAAGAAAATTGTAGGTACTTTACTTATGTACCTTTTATGTAATATTTATGTATAAGTTTTTTTTATTCATTTAAAAGGAACGGAGCTTTTTATTTTAAAAGTTGTCAACTATTTATTTTCGTGACTAAATATTTAAATAAACTAACTGTTAATTAGTTATTTACTCTATCATATATTTAAATATTGTATAACAATAATTACAATACAAATGTACCATTTAGAAACTAAATTAAATTAATTATACAGAAATTAACCTATAATCTTACTTTTTTAAATTAACCATAAGTTATGGTCCATAACTATACGTATATGTATGTAGGTATATAACATAATTAATTATCATTTTAAGAATAATTTTATGTATTTAATAGCGATTAAATTCTAATTTGACTCTCTCCCTCTATAAACTCTAGAAAAAAAACTAGTCATAAAATAAACAAAGTTGAGTAGCCTCTAATTTAATTAAATGATGATGATGAAGGGGGGAGCGGAGAATTCGTCAAGTCAAGTCGAAATATTTTTTTAAGACTCTTGACATTTTTAGACTTGAGTCAAAAATTATTTCATTGTGTAAAATGAAAAAATTTTAATCACACTAAAACTTTTTCCTCTTTTTATTAATTGACAATTTACTAAAGTAAATATTATATTTAAAAAACAACAATTAAGATTCTCCGTTTCTGTTTCAAATTAGAGAGCAAACGGATATGTTTAATCTTAAATAATATTTATAATTATTATGAGTAGACTAAAATTGTAAAACATTATTTTGTAAAGTTGTTTAAATCAATCATTCCTTTAAATGTGTTCCGAATATTTATCAGTAGAAAAAAACGGGTCTAAATTGAATTTAAACTAAAATTCAAAGTTTAATTAAAATAAAATAATTGCGTACAAAATAATAAACAAGAAAAGGGTTTTTTTATATACAACAAAAAAAATTAAAACCTGACTCATACCTTCACAAATAAAAATGAAAAAATTTGTCTAGCAAAAATTAATTGTGGAAGGAAAAGAAGCAGATCATTAAAAAATAAGATTACTAAATTATTATTTAATTTGTCTTTTAAAACATTTAAAAAAAGAGAGATACATTCCAATAAAGATCCTAATAAAATATTCTTTTTTCTTTTCTAGACTCATAAAACCAAATCCTTCTTAAATCACTTTAAAAATCTCCAAAAATTATTGTAAAAAAGAAGAAAAATTTAATGTTAAATTAATTAAAAGTATGAAAAAAAAATTAACCCAGTGTCAAAACTAAATTCAAAATCATCCATTCCTAGTATCACTCACCGTAAAATGAGGTAACGTGTAAAAACATAAAAATAAGAATACTAAAAAGAAAGACTAAAACAATGGGCTACATTTTTTTATATCCAAAGCCAAAAAGCCCAAAAAATCAGTATAAAAATTTCAAATAATTATTTACCAAAATCTCCAAAAACCGAACAAGGACATAAATGACTAAAAAATAATTAAAAGATTAAAAAAATTGTCCACAAATATTTTGTAACAAGTGCATCTTAATTAGTATAAAGAGTCTACGTGTAAAAAAAAGTTTAAAAAAAATTGCTAATGACAAATCGGTAAGTTGAAGGGGGGAGTAGTAGAAAAAAAAGACTTATTTCCGGTATAGACTACCTATGTACCTTGTACATAAAAAATAAAAATGTAAAGGTAAACACTAAGCATGTTAAGCATGATAAGAGAGAACTACACGTAAGAATGTACAAAGTACATTGTAAAATATGATGAGGAGGTCTGTGTCTGTCTATTGGCCTGCTAATGGTTTTTGTATTCCTTGTGAACCCAAGTGCCGATATCACAATATAATGTAATGACGATGGCTCCCCTGTTGACTCAGCCTTTTTCAGTTGAAACCTTTGACAAAGAGTCCCGCTGAGTTGATCCGACCTCCGACTGTCTCTCTCCTCTTTAACCATGTCAACTTGTCCATGTCCCCATATAAAACCATTTACTGTCCAAAAAAGAGAGAATAACATGCATCTTTTTGCGTCACATACGTAACGACTTGAAAAGGACTATCATTTTTTTCTATTCTATCTCTCAACATGAGAACAAGACAAAGAGAAAGAGCTTGTGTCCTTTTCTATTTTTGGGGGGTTTTGTAAATAGCATGTCCCTACAATTGAATTTACACAACTATTTAAAAAAATTATATTTATTGGCGTCTACAAGAAATAAAATGAGTTTTTGGTTCTATCAATTTGAGTCAATATGAATTTGGAGTGTCTACTAATTGTAGTAATTTCTGATCGCTAAATAGCAATAGTTATTAAATGCTAAATTATAGTGCAAAATATTTGGAATTATTAAAGTTTGTCGCCATTCTAATGACATCATTTTTGTGATTTAATTGCCAATTAATAGGTATATTTATATATTTATAGTTTGACAATAGTGTTAGTCAAACTTTCATAAAAAAAGACAATAAAAAAATTCAGACAAATATAATAAAATTAAAATGGTAGACTCAATAATTGCCAAAAAATTTTTCTATAGTCCTGAATTAGTACACAGGAAAAAAATGGGAAAACAATAAATGGACATTAATTTTTTTGATTCATAAAACTCACAAGGACTAGCTTGAATGATAGCTTGAGTATATAATGAGAAAGAGGAGAAAATGGACAAAACTAAGAGGTTCAATAGTTAAAGATATAATAATGTTCTAATGATAGAGTATAGTTATAAGATAAAATTACAGTTGTTATAATTATTATTGTAATTATTTTTCCCTTACATTATACATGTATGCATAATTTGCCTTAATTTAACCTTTTAAACGTTTTGTGGGAATTATTCCATATTTCATCCTACGTATTTAATATGACAATAATTATTATATTGGGAATAAAATTGTTGGTCTTTAGTTTTTAACCCTACATTTTAGATAATTATTCAACCATTTATAATAAACTCACACAGGCTAGGCCATGGGGAGATTGTTAATTGTAGTATAATCAAATATTTACACTATATAACTGCCATTGTACTTGAATCGTCATTGTAAATCTTTGTACCCCTCTATATTTATCTAGATTCAATTAATCAAAGGTAATTGAATTAGGGGGGGGGGAGAAGAAAAAATTGTACCTCAATTTTGTGGTCCTACAAATTTTCAAATCCTTTTCATTTTGATTTTTCAAAATTTTTAGTTGTACATTTACTAATGAGAATGACCTTTGTATGTAAAACGTACATTTCCTTTTTCAAAGAAAAAAAACGGATCAAATTATTTTTTTCCTTGTTCATTGTAGTCAGTAGTGAGTTGAATAAATTTTATCCTGTTTTTTTTTGGAAGATCATAAAAGGTTAAGCGTACTGCGTGCTCATTAAAAACTAATTGACGATAGATAAACTAACATTTAAATTATGAGAGAGAGAGAGAGAAAGAATGAAAATTCAGAGAAAGTTTTTTGCATCTAAAATAAAATAAAAACAAGTGTCGCATACAATCCTCAACTAAGATTAAAGAAACTACATATGACTAAATCTTATCACTATTTTATATAGAAGAAATTCAAAACTATAATATATATATATATAACGAACATCACGGTTACGAAAAATGTTGGTACACGATTTTGGAAATTTTTGTATATTTTTTCATAGCAGTCAGTCACCTGCGGTATAAGATTGTGGCTGTATATATTTTTTTTTGATAAAGTAGTAGTAGGTAGGCTATGTATAACTTGTACATAGATAATATTGGAGGAGTCAAGAAGATGGGGATATTTTCTTGTGGGTCCGTCTGAAGGAATTGTTAGTGTCACGATTTTCACAACGGATTAGCAGGGAGGTGATGATAGAGGGATGAATTATAGTAATAGTCACTGGGATTATTGGACAGAGGACCAAAACATGATTGTGGCATCAGATCATGTTTGGAGTCAACCTTAGATCGGACTTCAGATGGGAACAGACTATTAATTGAAAAAGGATGAGAGGCTGCTACTGAGGACAGAGCAGAAGCATAGGATGCAGCCACACTATCCTTCATATGATGATGAGATGTGAGTTGATACAAGGGTGGTAATTGACCCGAGTCACCCAATGGGGGATACCGATGACCTCCTCCAAGACTCCCACAATCCCCATTCATCAAATCCATTTTATCCATCATTATGTCAGTAGGACTGTGACTATCTTTACTCGTATTGTGTATTAAATGACCGGATGGATGACCCCCTCCACCCCCAGAAATATTCATAAGATTTCTTAAATGCTCATTACTATCTTGATGATGACCTCCCCCTCCACCCCTCAGGTGAGCATGATGATGATGATGAGAAGGATGATGAGAGTGATGATCCCCTCCTTGATTCAATTTAGTGTGATGATTGGAATTATGATGATTGTAACCATTTGGTGACGAGTCATCTAAATTTGTTGTTGTGTTGGGGGTGGGGGTGGACGAATGGTTTCCTTTGCTTGATTTTGATGGACTTCCTCCACCAGATGAACAGGATCCATTACTACCACCTGACGTGGATGAAATTGATTGTTGTTGATCTTGTTGGGTCACTCGATGAGCGGCTCGGACAGCCTCTTTTTTGTCATCTTTAAATCTTTTTTGACGACGAAGGTAACAACCATTCTCAAACATATTACCACTCTCGGGATGGAGAGCCCAAAAGGAACCTTTACCCGGTCTGTCAGGGGTTCTTGGTACCTTCACAAAACAATCATTGAAGGACAGGGAGTGCCTTATTGAGTTTTGCCACCGTTGTTGATTCTGTCTATAGAAAGGAAAGTGATCCATCTGAAATCCCCCAACAAAACATTTTATTAAAAATTTATTCATTTTTATTCACACTGTACTTTCTATTGCTGTACATCAAGTCAAGATCATTTCAAAATCATCATTTAAATACAATTCACAATTTTATTTATTCTACTCTATACTACACTTACGATGAACGAATAAATTTCGGATAGTGTGAGCATCTTTGAAGGAGCACTCTGTAAAGACACAAAAAAACCAATTTTTAATTTTTACACCATAATTTCGAAACTCAACTCTCATTTTTTTTTCAACTCCTAACTCAAACTCAACTCAGCTTTTTTTTTGTCAAAATTTCTCACAGACATCTCCCATACATAAAAAAATGTACATGAAAAGGGAGTCCAAAGACGCATCTCACATACAAGCACAGAGACATAGAGAAAGAGAGAGAAATAATGAATTGGTAGATTTCTGACAATGTGAGCATCTTTCAAGGAGCACTCTGAAAAGTAAACACACATAGTAAAAAGCTCTCGGTTAGTAAGTTGATCTCCTCGCGCACAAAATCATATTTACCTTCCATTTTCATCATCAATCAATACTTATGCACTCATACACACCACCACAACATACAGTCTAAATACAGAAAACTCGGCGCATATTCATTTCAATTCAACTCGTCTGCAATCATCTGCCTTTCCTCTCTCTCTCTCCTAGAACCCCCCCCCCCCTCTGATATTAGCTATCCTAGCTACAATATAAAGTTACACTCTTGTTCAAACTTCCTTCTTTTTTTCCATCATTGTCAACCCATGATTGGACAGTTCCATAAATCCAACATATTTAAAGTACCTCATCATCATCATCAACACACAAAACCACCTTTACTAAATTAACTTTTACTTTGTCGTTAAACCATCCCCTCAGTAAACTCTCTCACACAAAAATTTACAGACATTCACAATATCATGGAGACTAAAATTACATTAATTCTACTCTCTACGTCCCTACACAAAATTTGGAACATGTTTTTTTTAAAAAAAAATGAAGTCTTTTTTAAAAAATACAGCAGTAGTCCATTAAATGTAGAAAATAAAAAATCAAAATTATTTTCTCTTTGCAATTTTATATGAATGAATTTTCAAAATTCTATTCCGGATTGTTTTATTTCCACAATTGACAAATCTCAAATTAAGTTTAAATTTAATTTCAAATTATGCTCTACGTCCTATATTTTTGTAATAAAATCCATGCACAAATAAAGTCCATGAGTAAACAATAACATTAAAGTATTTCCAACAACAAAAAAAGAGAATAAAATTTGATAAAATAATAAACATGAACTAAATTTCCTTACATATGAAAAAAAACTAAACTTTAAATTATTGAGAATATTGACAATCAAAAAGAAAAAAAAGTCTTAATAAAACATGAGTTAGCTAGTTCTTTTATTTCTTCCAATTTCATGAACATGAAGAGTGAGAGAGAGTGGTCTTGAGTTGATAGAGAGGAGTTGCTATCACGTATTCATGAGTGTAGTGTACTTTAAGGTTTTTAAGGGGTGGACTATAGAGGAAATACAATATAAATGAATCGAGTGTATAAACGCATCACACGGAAAGAGAGTTCACTCAAGTGAAGACAAAGGCAAAAGCTTAGAGAGAGAGAAAATGCTATGGGTCTTCCACGACTACTGCATGTCAATAATCAATAGCCATAAAACGCGCCTGGCTGGTTTTTGGTTTGGCCAACAACCAAGAGAGTTTGAGAGTCGTCTTCGTGACCGCTTTTTCTCCCCAACCACTACGTCTTATCTTTTTTTCCTATAGTCGTCACGTCGTCAGCACGCAATGCCTAACCTCCTTGTAAAGTTTCTTTCCCTTTCCTTGCCAATCCTCTTTCTCCCTCCTCCACAAACCCTTTTTTTCACCATAAAAAAAAACTCAAAGTTTCAGCTCAATTCTCTTTTCCCCTCCTTTCCAATTTTTTTTTGGGGTAAGTTTTACACACGAAGCTTTCCAAGAGAAAATGTTCCATGTCTTGATTTTATGATATTTTTTTACTTTCCTTCCAAGAAATTCAATTTTTTAAAATCAAATCTCTTTTCCTTTTCTTACTTTCTTTTTATAGTACAATTTTCGACGCGTACACTTTCTAACATTTTTATAGTCTCTCCCCAAGAAAATATTCATTCCTTTTGAATGTAACAAGGACAAAATAATAATGTTTAAATGATTAAAATGTAATGAAATAATATTTAACACAATTTTATGACAAAATATCAGTTAAATAATATTTATATTGCATAATAATACATATAAAAAATAGTACCACTAGTACCAGTACCACCCTGGAAATTAACACCCCGTTTATTTTGTGTATAAACATTGAATTGATCATGATGATTCTATTGCTCAATCTGCTAACAAACTACCAATATACTTAATAATGATTGAAGGATGCAAGACAGAGAGAGAGAGAGAGAGAGAGAGAGAGAAGGACGAGAACCCGTGAGCAATAGATAGACAAAAAGAAAAAAAAAGAAACGATGGACGTTCATGAGAGTTTTAGGAGTTGTGCATTTTATTTGCTATTCGGCTTACAGCCTTATGTTACAGTTATGCCATTTGATGTATCCACATTCTAATTCTACCCGCATCCTCTCTTTTCCCCAATTTCCCTATCAATGTACATACAACATACACACACTAGACTACACACATGACATATTCCTATCCTCACCTAACCCGTACAAATCATGTAATCGAAATAGCGGCGCCAACTTTATACAGAATCAAAAATCCTGCATTATACAACAAGAGAGAGAGAGAGAGAGAGAGAGTAAGAGTTTAGGATGGATTTAATATGCACAAGGCTCAAAAAGTAAAGAGAGTGGGGGACCCCTCTCTCTCCAAAGAGAGAGAGTGAGGGGAAAACTGACTGAGAAGCAAAAGCAAGTTCAAAATTACACCAAAAACTTATTGTAGGTTGTAAGCTGGTCAAATCTGTAACATTGTGTAACGCTCTTTTACTCTACCATGTCGTATGTAGTAGTATTTTAATAGCATAACATGCTAAATGGAAATCACCACAAAAACTTTCAACATACGGCTCTCATGAGATGGATATAAGCCTCGTAGAATTGGGTATCCAAATCCGATACAAAGACAGACACTGAAAAGAGCTCAAAGAATGGGGGAGAGAGAGAAGGGAAGGGCTTTTTTTGTGAGTTTACGATTTTCGATGTCGATAATGATACACAAGTAAGTATGTGTATATGTTATAACTCACTATAACAGAAAAAAGCCCTGGCCAATAAAATTGTGTAGACGATTTATCACCCGTAAGAATTAGCAAAAGGATTCTCTCTCTCTCTCTTCCCAATTGTTCTCATTGTTCACATACCGTGGAAAAAGAAAGCACATTGATGACAATGAGAACGATTTTCCGCTCTTACGAACCTAATACATAAAATCAACACGTTCACGTGTCCAAAGGGGTTAATACTAAAATTATTCTCTTCAATTGCCTCCATTTCTCTTTTTCTTTTTTAAAATTCAAAATTCAACTCATTTTTTAAACAGTACCCCCCAAAAATTATTTAAACTATAATAATTCCCTGTCAAAATCTTTATACAAAATGAACAAAATACTCAAAGCGGAACCAACTTATTTTTTTCTCCTGTCTTCAAGAAACTTGAGAGAGAGAGAGAGAGAGAGAGAGTCAATATAGACTACAGACACAAACTAAACCCATAAAAAAATCAAATCAAATATCTTTTGAAATATTTTGCACCTTTTTTTGCAATAAGCACAAAAATTTACTTTTTTTTCTAGGCCTAGGTCATCCTCCTCAACATGTGAGAAGGAAAAAAAAAGAGAAAAAAAAACTTGTAGAGAAGATAGTAAAGTTTAAGTAATTTTTTTCCCATTGCTAGAAGCACGATAAACAAATTTGATGTCTTGATAAAATATTTACTCATGCTTTCCAAGTGAATAATAATGATTCGGTTCAACACAAATACAGAGGATTTTTTTTTGTTTGCCAAACACACACAGATCCTATACATACATAACATTATATTAGACAGATATGCATGATGAGAATCAAATGACTAGAACATTTATATTAACAAATAGAGAGAGAGAGAATGAATTAAATACTTTTTACTAATCGTAACTACTTTATCAATTTGTCAATCCAACAACAACAACTCTCTAATACATAACTTAATAATAAAAAATGGAATTCTACTTTACAGTCTACAGTCATAATAATCTCTCAGAGGAAAAAAAATGTCGACAAAATAGCAGTGACTAATAATGACTTGAGAAGGGGAAGGGCCATCACATTAGTTACAAGGATGTGCGAAAATCTGTAAATATGTACCTGTCTAAATTTCTTCATCGTGCATACAACACACAGACAGACATATCATCATATTAATAATTATAATTTATGTACACTAAAATTCCTATAGACTTTCCAACATCCTTTTTCCATTTTCTCATCATTGACAAATTCATTTCAAAAAAGTGAACAAATCATCGACAAAATCTTCTAAGGTTACGTACAGTACAGGTACATACAAAATATTGTACATAGACAATGTACCATTAAAAAACTGCAGGTAAAAAAATGTGAATAAGTAAACATGGAGTTAAAGTACAAAACTAGCCGACTCTTATTTCAGTCTCTCTCATGTACAAAACTTGAGTTAAAGTCAATATTATACACGCATAGAATGAGATGAGAGAATGGAAGAAGATAAACTTGACAGTTTTTTTTTTTCTGACAACGCCTATTAAATTTAGTCATTTCATTACTGTTAAATATTAATAATAATATTGTACTAATAAGCCTTGTAATAAGCCTCTCTCTAGTCTTGTTAACCTTTTCTTTTATGGTTTCTTCCAAACAAACTTGTCTCTCTCTCTCTTGTTATTACCTTAAAAGCCACTTACAATAATTTTCTTGTCAAGTGACGACGACGGTATATAAAGTTGTAACAACCCTGTAAGTTATTCTTTGTGAACAAAAAAAGAAGAAGAAACATTTCAAACAAGTAGAAAAAGTACAAGGAATTATTATTATTGAGGGTGGGAAAATTAACGTGATGCTAATTTTCCCAAAAAAAAGAATGTCTTGTTGTACTTGTACTACACAGACACACAACTATTACAAGAGAGAGAGAGCGAAACAATGAGAAGAACCATTAATAAAATAAACAAACATTTGTATAATAATGATGATGATCGTCATCATCATGACAAGGATCTTGTATTTATTTGCAAGCATTGTCTCCCATTATAAAATACTTTGCTAATTACCAATTAGTCTAATGTCCAATTAGTTTCTCATTTATCTATGTCATTCTTTCCTCCCTTTTTTAAATGTGTTATCTTCCATCTTGTACATTGTACAATTCTTTTTTTAGTTTCATCTGTCCAACAAGAGAGAGAGAGAGAAAATGAAAATTCTTCCTCCCCATCTACCCCTCCCCCTTTTCTCTCATTATAATAATTTCCAGTTGCACAATTTATTGGCGCAAGTATACATGGAACAAAAAAAAATTATTATTTGAATTTGATATCAAGATAAACATTTTAAGTCATGGATAATTAGTTTGCTACAAGTCAACCAACTTTCTTGGTCAATTTGTTATCATGAATGTTTTTTTCCCCATATGAAAACAATTCTCCCCTCCTCCATTTATTACGTAGAGAGAAAAGTGAGGGGGAAGATGAAGCCTAAACTTTTATCTATCACTAAAATACGGGCCAGGGGCCAAAGACCAGATTTGAGATTCTGGTCTAACACTTGGGGCAATGCAATGAAAATCTGAAGAGTGAAGATTTACTTAAAGCCTATAATCCAAGTGGTAATTTTGCTACTAAAATAAAACTTGGATGACATTTCTCTATTTTTTTGAATATTTAAATGAATTTAAAAAAAAACAACTATTGTCATTTTAAAATCTCTACATTAATTATTAATAAATATACACATCAGAGTCATCAGAGATAAAAAAACTTTTGTTATATTGTGTCAGGTTTGTAAATTAGTAGTAGTAAAGTATATTGGTTCAACTTGTTTATTTATTTACACATGTACACTTAAAAAGATTCAGTCAATAGACAGACTAGCATCAAAAGTGCATTCCTCAAATATTATTTTTTTTTTTTTGAGTGCTCTCTCTCTCTCTCTCTGGTATTTTTCGTACGCTAAAAGTAATTAATAACCACCGAGTCCCTATTTACCCTATCACTTTTATCTAGAAAACCATACTTATACTTATTATTTTGCACCAGGTCTATTGATCATAGTCATATAATATAATTGTTATCACAACTAATAATTTCATGAGCCCACCTCCTCCTCCTCTTAATAACACCAACTGTGAAAAATACTTGCTACAAGTACTGTAAACTGATACTATAATTTTTTACCTTATTTGTTATTAACCATTATATAATATATATTCAAATTAAATGATCATTTATACAGGTAAAATAAATTGCCCTATATTCATAAAGCCAATGACAGTGTTCAGTACTTCTCAGTAATAATAATCATTTCGTCTGGGGGTGCAAGTCACAAAAAAATTTTGTCTGATATGGCTAATCTGGATGGGAAAAAATTAGAGTTGGAAGCATTGGGGAAAAAATAAAGTAGGTTTTATAGCAAGTGTATGCTATGCACTCCATAGACACTGTACAATGTTAAACAAAAATATTATAGGTTAAATTTTATGACTCTTATACATTATCCCTACTCCGTACTGTGAATAAAACAAGTTGTGACTCATTTCTCAATTTTCAAGTGAACAACAGATTACACCAAAGTACTATCAAGAGTTTTGTTAGAGTCACAAGACTTTTTTCTATTATTATACTTGTCTTTAGAGAGCTAGGTTAAATTTAAATGAAAATTAAATTTTATAAATAAAAACAGGTTTTTGTCTGCTGACTCATATTTTGTTAATTTTAAATTTCTAAAATAATATAATAGTCCATATTTATAAAACTAAACCCTTAAATACGAATCATCATTTTTGTTATCAATATTCCCACAACTTCCTATACAGATATTTTTAGTTGATCAAAATTTCTTGTGATGGAATATTTTATTTCGTAAAGTAAAACTATATAATTTGTTTATTGCTTGACTAAGAATAATTTTTATACCTATACTATCTAGAGGTGTCTGTATTATTTAACTCGTACTCTATCCACTTTTGTAATTTGTGATAAGATTTTTTAAAAATATTTTCTGTTCTTGCGTACAAAGGCCCTTTTACACAAGAGAATTTTACAAAATGAAAAATTGATTGTCTGTACAGTGGACATGTATACTACAAGAGAGAGACAGACAAAATATGATTTGATGGGGAAAACGAACGGGCGTACTTGTCATGTCACCATATTTATTTGTCAAAGTTATTATTATTAACCAAAGCGATAACCAATTTAATCACTGGTTCACACACATAAAGATAAATCAAAATAACGCAAGCAAACTTGTCCCTTTTTTACGTGTTGTATTTAAGTACTAAGGATGCTGTGTCAAAGTCGTAGTTGAAGGTACAACTACACTGTACATAACATGTACAACTATTTATATAAATTTATATACCTATCAAAAAAATACCACCCACAGAGAGAGACAGACAGACAAAACTTATATTCCCCTTACTTGACTCATTCAAGTGGAATTTTCCACAGAGAGAAATATTAAAAGAAACATAATATTCTTTTGCTGTTTTTGTTAAAGATGATTTTGTTTTCACTTTTTTTCTACATTGGTTCTTACATAAAAAGTAAACTTTGATTAGAGACGTTGTTATTTTGTAAACTTCAAATCAATACTTAGCTATTGATGATGACTGTAATGTAATCTATTAAAAATACAACTACCTAATAGATTTTTAACTCAAGTAAATGTTTAAATGACACGCATACAGTTAAAGCTAAGAGTTGAGTTTGAGATTTGAGACTATATAAATAATAAATTGAAAAAAGATGTAAAATAATGATAAAATACCTGAATAGCCATAGTAATGAGAGAGATGTACGAGTAGGGTGGTTTAGCATGTGTGTAACTTCGCCTATAAGATTTTGCAGCAGCAGCCGCATTAGCACTGCCATTTGAAATAACAGAAGATTCACGGAAACCACTGCTACTGCTCGTTCTTCCTAGTTGAGCATTGTGATTAGGGCTGTTTCCACTGGCTAAGCTCAGATTGTCACAAGATCCTGTTGAGGTCATCCCTCCGATTCCATTGTAACTCATACATTGTGAGCCAGGGGCTAGAGACACGGCTGTCGGAGGAGATGCCACTCCATAGGAATTCATGACAGGTGACATACAATTCGGAGATGAATTGTACTGTGAGCAATTTACGTTGTAAGGTGAGCTCATTATGTACGAGGGTGGTGGAGATAATGAAGTTTGTTGTTGTGGTTGACTCTGTTGAAGTCCAGCCCCACTTCCACCATTACAGTCATTGTACAATTTCTGATGAGTTAACATACTCATTGTCACTTCAATTTTATAAAATTTCACAACTTGAATGACAAATTTCAAAAAAAAAGGAAATTGTTTTCTCCTTCACTTTTTTTCTCTTTCTTGTAGTACTATTTTAACGTTTTATCAAAAAATTTCGATGGTCCATCGTCAGGAATGTCATCATTATAACAAGTTCACTTTTAAACACAATTTTTCACTACACAAATATCGAATGTAATATTTTTGAATTTTTCAAAAAAAGAGAGAGAAATACTCACAAGTTGAAAAAAAGTCTCTCTTTTTTTTGAGTCAACACTTGATCAGAGAGTATTATGAATGATGTTGTTGATCTTCTTCTTCAAATATTAAAAAAATTTCACAATCCTCTTCGTTGACACAAGGACTGCTGCTGATGATAGTTTACTTCTTTTATATGTTACAGTTAACATAGGAGAAAGTCACTAAACTCTGTTAAATACAACTTTTTTTTTTTTGTTTAAAAACATACAATTCGCTCTTCTTTTTTTAGTACTGATTGACGGTTCTTGAAAAAAGTGATGATGATGAATGTTGTCGATGCTCACAGCTTTGTAAATATACTAATGAGCTCAAAATCTCGGACTGTAATAATATATTGTTGTTGTAGTTGTGATTTTCTCATTGGTTTCAGGTGTACTAAAACAGCAAAACAGAGTTGGGAGAGCGGATGGATGAATGTAAAATGTAAATGACTGATTACAAATTTATCTCGATCACTGATTGTGATTATAACGACGAGGATATGATGGTAACCAAAACCATACACATTTACACAGGAATAGTTAAAATTGAACCCTGACAACTATAAAATCCTCAACTTTTTCATTCAGTTTATAAGCACAGTACACACACAGTCAAAGTTCTATCAATTATTATTTTTTGTTGTAGATAAAAAAAACTAGTCAAATTTTCTTCTTCCTGTGTTCATTAATAATAAAATTATCTATTATTATAATACACACCTTAATAAATTATCATCATATTATATTTGACTATATTTTGATATAAAAATAATACTAATACTGAATATTACTAAAGTATAGTAGTATTAGTAGTAGTAATAATAACCAATCTCGTGTTTATTTTACCTTTTTCTCTCGATGTATATATTTTAATCGTCCAATCTTGTATGAGATAGTAATGGAATAATATACGTTTCCGAGTTTATTTCAATCTCCAAAAAGGACAATGGATTGTTAATATTTTCAACAACTACGACACAAGCCTTATTGTACTGCAACACTATATCGATGTGATGATGATTATGTCGATATTTTTCCAATATAAATTTGTAATTGTAGTGTAGTATTCACGATATGGGTCTTTGACAGTCCCTGACAACAATTGAACAGATCTCTATTTTTTTCTGGTTAAAGTCAATCTTGTGGCTAAAGTTATTGCCCTGATAGAGAAAATCTGGTCTCTAATTGGTCATTCAATGTACGTATTTTTTTTCGTTTAACACCATCAGTAATTGAACTTTATCACAGGTTACAGCAAAAAATGTAAATGTTGACTGTCTCACAAAAATGAGAATCACTACACAGAAATTTATTTTTTATCTTGACGTTCTTTGACTCTCACCTTGTCCGATGCGCCGTAAATTGTCACTGTAAAAAAAAGATGAAAACAAAAATAAATGCACAATTATGTCAATACCGGCTTGTTCTTGTTTAAAAAATAAAATTCATCATCTCCTTCTCTTTGACAGAGACTGTGTCCACAAATAAAAATAAAAAATGACTTGAGCAATCAATTGTTCTCTCTCTTTGTCTTTATTTGTTATTTATTTTTTGATTCTCCACTTACGACTGATCTGTCAGCACTTGACTATATCCAGTACAAGTAGAGTAGTAGTACACCAGTCCTTGTTTATTTGTTTTCAAACAAACTGATGATGATCAATTTACCTGTAAAAAAACAAAAACAAAAAAAACAATTAATTGTGATAAAAAACCAATCAAAATCAAAACCAGAGCATCAAGGATATCTCCAAACTTTCTCTCTACTGAAATACTATAAAAAGACTATGAGAAAAAAATAAATTGTACTTCTGTTTCACCTTTAATTATATTCTTCAAATATAAATATAAACACACAAACTAATATACTATTTGATATTCTCCAGAGTTTGTCTTATAAATTTTTTTGTGTGTCTCTTTTATTTGTTGTGATGATGATCCCGATCAGCTGTTTTCCTTTCGTTTTAACTCTCTATATTTTATAATAATATTACATGAGTACACAAACACTCTCTCTATAAAATACACACAAGACGCACACACATAACCCCTATATATTTATACACCACACACAAACACAACACACTAGTTAAGTCGGGAGTACACAAGTTAAGTGTGTAAACTGTGCCCTGGTACAAATTAGTCTGTCCTCCTTGTTTTACTTTTCAATCAGCAACAAGTGTGGAGTGGGTATGGGGTGTATGTGGTTCTTTTTTTTTTTTTTGGGCAACTCAATTTTTCAGTCTAAAAAGGAAGGACCCCAAAAGAATCTTCACAATCTATCCATCTACTTTATTTGGGGACTTTTTTTTTCTCTGTCTCTATCTTGTTGTCCTTCGCTATTAAGTCCCTATTAACTCCTTCTCTCTTCAGTAAAAGAACAAAAAAATTGTAGTTTTGGTTTGTTCGCAAAAAGTCATACATACAGAGAGTAGAAAACTGAAAAGATTTTTTTTGTTCTCTGTTCAAATGTCAAATTCAAGTCAATTTGTGGTACATTGAGTGTATAGCCTAACTAATAAATACACTTATAATTTTTCTGTCTCTTTCTCTCTCTTGTTCTTTTTTTTTGTCTCTTTTCTTCTCTTTATTTTAGTTTCAATGTTGGCGTTGACTGGTGGTGCGACTATCCACACACAAACACATACACTTTACTTTACTTACACACTTTTTTTCGAGATCCCCATACAGAGGAGGAAGAAGAAGAGATGCAATGTGTGGAGACCAAGAGAATAATTGTCAAAACAAACAGTGCACGTGGATCTGTACACAACCCATATGTTTGAGCTAGCTAAACATCATAAGCAAACTGAGGATTCTCTCTCCTAAAAGAGCTTTACAATCTAATAGACTTCTTCTCTCCAACACAGATCCCAAGCCCTTCCCCCCACGTCGTCAACATTTAGACTCCAGTCATCCGGCCAACTTTCAACCTATCCCCTTCTAGACTCTTTGCCATTAAGGCGGTTCTTCAAAAATCCTCCTCTTTTGCCTTTCTTCCATTCCTCGTCCTTCTCTCCCCTCTCTCTCTCTCTCTCTCTCTCTATACTTCTTTCATGTATATCCAAAATCTCCAGGCTCTGGCTCTACACTTCTTTTTTTGTACTGGAGAACGAACAGCAACTCAACTCCAGCAACTCACAGACACGGGAAGAACTCCAAAAAAAAGTCTCTCTGTCTTCTCCTGTGGTTCCTATATCCCCTCCTTTTGGTATGATGTGTACTACATACATACATACATAGAATGTGTAGGTACTGTATAACTTTAGATACCTGATGGCGTTTGGCAAATATCTTTAGTTCATCGTTAGTTGTGTAGCCAAGTCTTGTTACTAGCACTGCCAACTAATATATGTTCCTCAACTACAAGTTCTAAAGGTCTCTCTCTCTCTCTCTCTGTATTATTACATATATAATTATATATACTTTAAGTCGGTCCTACGTAATTTTTTCGAATGCATTATCTTCGAACGTACTATTTTCGAAACATTTTGTTCGAATGACATTTT